>JARKIC010003639.1:0-13747 GCA_029378375.1 Mycena olivaceomarginata | reverse complement strand
GTGAACGCACCGAGGCGATTCAGACATCGTCGCTGCAAGTTCTCAGAGCCCTCCGGCACGGAGCTAGCGCAGAATGCCTTCGCAGGGGACAATAGATACAGTCTTGGGCCGGACGATGCGCACACATTTGTGTGCGCAGAGTTGCGCCCGCAGCATGTGGGCTTGAGAGAGCCTTCTTGTCGATCATTCGGCGATAGCCGGGATAATAACTGATGGGCACAGCCAATTTAATCTTCTGTCGTCCTGGACTCCTAATCGCCAGTCCAAATTTGAACCGCCTTCGATGGCGACACGCCCTGGGGTCCACATGGTTGCCGCTTCGTTCTGTGGCACAGGACAATGACCAGACGATAGCTTGGCGCATACCACGGGTGATTGACCATGTACGACTCGCAGCCGCACTCCGAGTGTATCGCGATGTTATGGGTACCTAAATACGGTACTATCATATTCCGACACATTCAATATTAGATACTTTTTCCTTCGATCTTTCTGCACTCTCGCTGGCACTTCCAAGTGTAGCCATATTGGCTCCGCATCATTACGCCACTCGGACTTTATTCGAGCGACCCCATTTCTCTAACATCGCGAGCCAGATGTGGGGCTGGTCCGAAGTTTCAGCACAACCACAAGTCCGATTCTCACGGGTTCTACGCCTACAGAAGCTGTTACAGCACAGCATACGCGGAATCACTTGCCGTTCAGCCATTTCACATATGCACAAATTGGATGACTGGAGCCCGAGCCAGAGGGACGGGGTGGGTATGTGCGTTCAGAACTTCAAGCTCTTTTCTCCACTTGAATTATCCGATAGCAATCTCTTTGAGAAGGTCCTGAATTTCCTCCAATACGTAAGTATCGACACCGCGTTTACTGATTCGCGTTGACCCTCCAAATGAAATGCCGGAAAATGCTTCAATTGGCACAAGCTTTCTACACGCTTCACACCATCTGAAAATTTCCCACTGCAGACGGTTTTCTGGCTCTAGACTTGCTCTAGACGTAGTTGTGTCTCCCCTTTGATGGCTAACCCTGGAGCCATTTCAAAGTTCATCGTTACTTACCTTTAGCTCGTCCTCTTTTTCTTGACTGATTGACAGTCGCAGTTAGAGAGCAGCGCGTGGCCTCTGAGCGGTGCTACTAGGGAAGAGCGGCAAAATCTTGGATGGCCGGATCAATTGGGACAGATTCTTGGACCTGATCGCATACGCGATCTATAAGATTTGCCCGTGGCTGTTCCCCTCACCAGCTGTCCCTCCTCACATCCAGAGGCATGTCTCTTTCTCTCTCTGAGGCTCAACTCCTGGGCAACTGGTTCGAGACGTTGACCTATGGGAGTATTTCGTGACCTGTGGCTTCTGCGCTCGAACGCTCCTCTGTATCGGCACGGAGGGACAGCTGGCGGAGGCCGAGTGAAATTAGATGGCTCATTCTCAGTGTCGGCATCGCCCTATTTGTGGTGGCGACTTTCGATGTCATCGTAGGTCTCGCTGATCTCGATGTCGAATTTGTTATGCTTACGGTCCTGTAGATTGGTCTTCTTCACAACCTGCAAGCATTTGCGTTTTTATACAGGGGAAGGAGGAGCAAGGCACAGGAACTTGCGGATATCTCGGGATGGATCAATGTGCCAGAGTAAGTGGGGATCATTGTATTTGCTGCAGCTCTTTCATCAGTTTACCTAGACCGCTGCGCACGCTGTTCAGATGATCTTGGGCGATTTTGTTCTTGCAAGTGCATCTCCCTTTGTCCTGCATACTTCCTTTTTAACTCGTTCACTTCCATATTTTTCCAGATATACAGGTGGGCTGTTTGTCGCCTCTCCGGCGTATCCGATTGACGTTGCCCTCACAAGATGCTATATTGTCTACTCCGCCGTTGGAAAAGTCCTAATACCCTCATTAATTCTATATTTCGGTGGTTTTGCCATCGCAATCAAGCTCGTCGAGGCCCAAGCCTCGTTGAATTACGCGAAAACTACCGTGACTTCATCGGACATTCGTCCTTGGTCGGAGACATTCTTCTGTATCACAGCTGTAAGTGCCCTATTTTCTGTTTATCCTCTGAAAAATTGAACCCCTGCATCCCTTGATAGGTTCAGAATACGTTGACGACAGGTACGGAATATTTCTATATCCTGGAAGATTGGCCACTAATTAACTCCTTAAAGGTCTCCTCATCTGGCGCCATATGGCGGGTTTGAACGCGAGATTGAGGAATTTCGTACCAGTGCAAGCGGAACGAGAAACAATCATTCCCCATTCCGCAAAGTCATCCGCCGTTATCGCTGAATCCGGATTCGCATATACACTGATGGTGTTTCTGACCTTTCTGGTCGACCTTTGCAATACCAATTTAGTATATTGCTTCGCCGATTTGGTGAGTACACACTTACCTGTATAAAGTTCATGTTATCAATGTGGCTATCAGACACATCAAGCGACCGGGATCGCGTTTATAATGTCGTCATTATGCGAACCTCTCCCAGTCGTGATGAACAGTTCACTATTTTGCAGCCAAGGGCCTCAGCGCAGCCGAAAACGGTGCTCTGAATCGTCTGCGTTCCGCGCCCACATACGGAACTACCAGCCGACATCGACGACCGGTGAACTCACAGCCAAGTCAATAAGAGCGTCGTTTGTCGGTCCTCATGAAGATCTGCCAGATGAACACCAACACATATAATACTCATGACAAACGGAACCGGAAGGTTGTTAAAAATATCCTATACTCTGGGTGGCTCCGCTCATTACTCATTGTCTGACCGTATTTTATCCATACATAATCTACCAGTACCGTATAATTCCTTCAAATCGTTTGTCACGCATCAGGGACCCCTCTATCAGTATTGAAAATTGGTCGTGGTCATAGGTCACGGCGACCTCTGTCGAACCTCCAATCTGCCTGAAAACCGCAAAAAGGCAAAAAAAATCGGTCCAAAATATCGAATTTTTTGGTGGATCACGCCAAAATTCGACCGTTGTCGAGATATCGAATTGATTCAACCCTGTCACGGGTCACGAGAGGGTTCGAATTGAACGAAATTATACGGTACCTGCAATTCATAACAGAAAATTGACAAAAACACAATACAACGGAAAGCACACGAAACGCCAACCAGTGGTATCAAACACATGCGCATTGCCGCTTTATTTCTAGTAGAAGGTAAGAAACTAAATCAAATGGTTCATTGATCACAGCTGTGGGTCCTGGCCCACTAAGGACTGCACCCGTGTGATCCGGGTTGATTTTTTTGGCTTGAAGCCGTCAAGCCGTCAAGCCAAAGCCACGGCTTCTCAAGCCAAGTCGAAATCCACCAGTTGAGCTCAAAGTCGGGACATCGAGAACGATAAATGCACGAAAGGTCACTCATGAGCACAATACAGGCAAATTCTGTGCATTTAATTTACCCAGACTGAGGTCCTGCCTGCTTGCCTGTACACTCAATACTCAGAATCACCCTTTTATTGGTAAGTTTCGGATGGCTAACAATAAACTAAATCGACTTGCAACACTCCCTAAACCTCCAAAATCGTCAAGCGTACGAAGTGTATTCAAGCGCTAACTGTGAGATTATTATTTCGGACCGGGAACCTGGCCACCTTAGAGGTTTTGGCCTCCCAGCAGCCGTGGCGAGCAACTTTCCCCAGTGACTATGAACTCAGGATGACGGGCGTACATCCTGCGAAACAGTTTGAGCCCTCTTCAGCCCATTTTCACCAAGTTTTGAGTACATGGCGAATCCATCTCGGTCGGAAGTCCCGAAAAGGCAATCAACATAGAACCTGGCCACCCCCACAAATCTGTTGTTACCAGCTAAGTCGGTGGCCTTGCTGTGTATAAAAATGTTCAAGGGTCATGAAAGATCTACTGTAGACACTACAACAATAGATTGGACCTAAACAGCTCTGGAACTAAGTGCTTCCAACGAGAGGTAAGAGCGGCGGGATCCATGCTGCCCAAACAAACGAGGCCGGCGTGCCAGTGAGAGGACAGTTTTTACCCAAAACAAGTTGTAGGGAGGTTCATAGGAAGTCAACAGACATACCGGGACCCGCTATTCTGCTCCTGCGTCATGCTCCCGAGAACCCGACATTTAGATTTCGATAGGACAAAAATTGGGTGAAATTCTGTACTAGACGCATTGAGGGAGGTATCGGGCAAATGAAATTCCGGGATATATTCAGAATTGTAGGCTCGTGAAACCAGCCCGGCCCGGTGAAATTGATGCCATCGTAACTCAGGCATTCACCGGGACAGGCTGGGCCCCCATGTCGCCTGTTTGGCAGATGGCAGATCTCTCCGCCATTTCAGACGCTTGACTTAGAAATAAATGGAAACGACGCTTTTGCAACTCACGAACTACACAGCAGAGCCGGGGGGTGTCTGAGGCAAAGATGGATAACTTTTCATTCTCTATCCATTGATACCCCCTTCATTTTTTCTGCCGTCCCAAAAACATGTTGGTATCAATGGATAGAGAATCCAAAGTTATCCATCTTTGCCTAAGGTACTTTGAGACTTTTTTTTAAGGTATTCGGCGCGTTTGTTCTAAGTTGAAGGTCTGAAATGGCGGGGCGGAAATCCATCACTGAAACAGGCGACATGCGGGCCCAGTCCGTCCACAAGGTTACCTGTTGTTTGACGTCCCATCATTATTTGCTCCGATGTTGTAGCTATTTGTTCTCTATCCTAATCCGTCGCCGTTCCCACCCGCTCTGTCTTGTAACCGAGTGGACGTCGACTGGCTTGCGAGTCTATCAGAATTGAACCTTCAACTATCAGGGGTGGACCATGCCAAGTCCTGGACTCGGAGCGTCAGAGGCTCGCTTGAGATTGCAAGTCGTCGGGTTGTGGTCTTCCTGCTCGGATGGTAGGCATTTACGTGAGTTCAAGACTGAAGGAGCAGAGATATGGAGCCCATTATATGCCTCGAAAGAAGCGCGAAATCAGGGGAGAAGAAAAAGCTCCCACAGCTGTGGATTGAAGAAGAATTGGTGGAGAAAGGAGCAGGATGGCCGCTCGGAGATAATAAATTGATGTTCTCACCCTGCGGTCCGGACATCAACCGAGCCACCGCTTACTGTAGAATTTCATTCAATTCGGCACGGGTTGTGACCCGTGACCCAAAATACCGATTCGGCACTTCGGCAACCAATGAACCTCGGCGTGACACCTCCAAAAATTCGGCATGCAAGATGAAAAATTGCGAAAATTCTGCCTTTTTTGCACCTCCAAGGGAGATTTGGCCCCAGTGTCACACATTTTACATTCGGCACTGGGTGCCGTGACCGGTGACTGAGATCAAAATTCATCGCGGCACAGGCGTGACGCGTGACCGCCGAATTGAATGAAATTCTACAGTAATACCAACCAATCGCTTTCAGCCGAAAATTGGCATGGACGGGGCGACATAGGTGTACCTATTCCATCCCCCGAGTACAAAAAGGCAGATACCACAGTATACAGGTTTATAATTGACAAGTGGCCAGGTTATTAGTCTGGCCAGATAGGGGGTCCATGATAGTACACCCTTGGGTTACAGACGTAGCTCAAAATGTAAATTTCTCGCCAACAAGCTGCTCAGTGATGGTCCACAACTTCTCAGCCGTGGCCTGTTCCATTTAGATTAATCATGGTGCGGAAGCCTCAAATACAAATTGACACGCACCGGATCGGAGCTGTGGGGTGCCACATTGTTGTTGGCGACCACAGAATCTTCGAGATAGGCGCCGGGTTTGTCTATACAGACAGGGCAAAGCTTCGGTATGATTGGGAGGAATGAAGATTTTCATCTCTGCTCACCATTGAGCCGAGGGTCAAAAGCTGCGGCAACGGTGCTAATTATGTCTCGATCAATTTCATCAACGACTCGAAGGAAAATCACGTACGTAGCAGCACCCTGCGGAATGGTCTTCCATTGAATAGCTGTTGGATTTGGTTTTCCGTCGGGGAGCAGTCGGCCTAGGCACGGTCAGCAAATACTCTACATCCGGGGCAAACAACACAGACCCATTTCCTGAAAATGAGGAACCCCGTTCGCATTTTTCAAGCCATTCGTGAAGATGACTGCAAACAATATACATCGTCCTGCCAAAGATAACGATTTTCCGCCACTTACAGCCGGGGTTGAGACTATAGGCATTGATCTTTCCGTTCGACCGCTTCGAGAGCTCGATAGCAGTGAGGATATTTGCGGACTTGGCCTGGAAGTACGCGTTTGGCTTTACGTACTTCTCAGGCTTGGGACTCGTGAGGGCTTCGAAATCGACCCCGGCACCATAAGAGTGGCCCACGCTCGATACGAAGACGACACGCGGCGTATAGGTCGGCGTCGCAGCCACAAGAAGCTTGGGTGCAAGCAGCTTCGTGAGAAGGAATGGCCCTACGTGATTTGTCGCAAGCTGGGTCTCAAGGACCGTCCACTGTGAGCTTGAAATTTACAAAAGACACCAATGCATTGTTGATCAACACCTATGGTAGGGCATTATTTGAGCATGGGGGATGAAGGAGGCGCCAACAGAGTTAGTCTCACATGTAGCGGTTCAGGGACCGCCTCAGCAGCCTTGCGAACGCTGGCGAAAGAAGCGAGGTTTAGGGTGAGGCGGTGGATGTTGGTGTTTGGGACATCTTTCTTGATGGCGTCCTCTGAGTGCTTGAGCCTGTACGTAAATATATTGGCCTCTAGCCAACAAGGATGAAAAAAATCCAACCTTTCCTCATCGTAGCCTGTTATGACCACGAGTTTGGCGTATTTCGCGATTACACGAGCGATTTCGAATCCAAGTCCACCGATGGATGACCCAGTGAATAAGACTGGGACGGGGTTGAAGTCATAGCGCGAATGCGAATGAGAGACAGAAAGCCCACCATTTTTGCCTTTAATTTCGTTGGAAAAAGCAGTGGCGACTTCCTCGGCTGTGGTGGCGAATGAAAAGGTGGGTTCAGTGGCGGTCGACATGATTCTTAGTGCTTGACGATACTTTCTTCGTTACGCCTGTTGTCGCTTTATAGCAAACCACAGTGCCTTGAGTTTTATAAAATGAATAAGCCCCATCCCTGTTCAGATTAGGATATCGGTGTTGTTCAGCAGATGCCCGCACTGGTAAGAGCCGTCCGTCCCCGAAAAGGAAGGAATCGTTAGAAAGGAGGGATGAGCGGTCAGCGTTACTCAAATGGTATATACCGAGACTCGGGAGATAGAAGACCGAACTTTAGACCGAAGAGGAATTCCTGGTACATCGGGCTTTGAGGCAACATATCTGAACTCCGTGGCCACCGGGAAGAGATTATTTGACCGTACCATCTCTGGATGCATGTCAATGTCAGTAACCACATGTGAGGACCGATTCTCGGTTTCGCCGTTTCGGAAGGACTGCCCATCTCGAATGTTGAAGTAGGATATACAAGAGTCAATTGATTATACAGAGGAGATAAACATAACTCACTTGTCCCATTCTCGGTCCGATCTGGGAACCAGCACTATCCTCGGTCCCAATATCCCTTCCACCTTCCACGACACCGAATGCGCCGTCTCTCCCAACCTGCTTGCAAAATCATAAAGCTCGCCTCTGACAACACACTCTCATCGTGCGCATCCTGATCATCCACCTTAGTATGGCGGAATCGCTAATGAGTAGTGTTGCCGCTGTCCGGTTCAGAACCGATTCATCTGAACCGAACCCGAACCGAACCTCAGTTCAGGTTCAGGCATCGGCAAAGAACCGGACCGGACCCCAGGTGTGGTTCGGGGTTCAAAGATTGTTGGATTTTTCCCGGACCTGTCCGAACATGTGCGAACCTGTGTGAACCTCAAATTTTCTGTGCTTGAAATAACAATATTCGCCAGAAAAAAACAATCGCATGCACGAACCTTCTTCGCGTCAATAGAGATGTCGTGACCGCGTTAGAGCCAAAAGGGGAGATCAAGTGAATCATGATGGCGGCAATGCGCTCGTTTCTCTTTACTTCCATCACAACAACCACTGCACCAGCTCGTCGAGGGCTTCAGTTAATTTTCTTTGTGTTAAATCAGCAGATAAACTTGTGTCTTCCAACTTGTTTCAAATAGGGTATTCATTTTGAAAACAGCAACAAATTCTTCAAGGCACAAAATCGCTGCGTGCTCCACATCAGCCAGGAGCCAGCACACTGCCAGCGTATCACCTTCGGCTGTCGGGCCTATATTTACTCCCATCTTACTATGGTTTCCTCCCACCACACATTTCCTTGTCTTCTGCTGGCTCGAGCCCACCGGTACCTCTCTCTTTTTCAGGCCGAGTTTCTGAGCTGCTACCTGCTCTACTGGGTATGCAAGTCTTGTCTTCGAATTCATCGGCATATCCCCGTTATCTTGTCTTTTCTCATGAAGAGAGGATGCTGGCTGCTTGGCAATGTCATGCTCTCGATTAAATGGTGCGCCAGCATGGCTTCACTTTTTGGATTTCCATCTGGGGTATCCCTTGTGCATATTTTGCAGAAATAGTCTCCAATTGCGCTCATTCCACCCGAAATGGCTGCCCCGGTCTTCATAACTGTGGCCCTTCCACCTGGACTGCTCTTTCGTATTGTTTTTAGATCCAAATCAAGCGAGAAAAGTTTGCAGTTCATTGAGGTCCGAACCTGTTCAGAACCTGAATTGAACCCTTGGAACATCGGTCCAGGGTTCGCGCATTTCGCCCGAACCGGACCCCAGGTCAGGTTCGGGGTTCGGAAATTTTAGCAAAAACCCGGACTGAACCGGACATCGGCAACACTACTAATGAGCGGTGGGGCCACGATACTAAAATCGCTAGTGTAGAGGCGACTTTGGTGTATCATGGCACCATCCTTTCCGCATTTTGAGCAGTAATCAGCCATGGTCATCGCCGTGCTGTGCGACGTCGAGAAATAACCGCTTACAAAAGTTCTCGACATCACGATCAAATGCGATCAAACGTCCTCGACATCATTGGCAACGACGGCGAGAAAATGTATTCCAAAAATCTTGAAAAATCAGAGAATACAGGCTGTATATATACGAGACATTGTGAAACGTAAAGAGCATCAATAAGGAGTACTAGTAACAGCATAAAATGCCTTTCCAGTCCAAAGGGATCGTTGCCTGCGCCGTACCTGGTTTGGTTATGCCGCGAATCATATTGTGGGTTTGAACGTAGCTGCGTGAGGGGAGTTAGTATGAGGGGAAGAAAGGGGACGACAGAGACGCACAAGGCGTGAGGACGTCACGGCCGATGCCAGGAAGGTATGCTGTAGCCTATATCAGCTCCTACACGTGCAGGATAAGACAAGAACGTACCCTCATTCACGATCTCAAACATCGGGATCGAATCCTTGTACTCGGGCTGCGAGATGAATTCTACGATGACGCGGATGTACTGTACTATTTCGACCAAGTGTTCAGTCACAGGTCACAGCACCCACCGAACTGAACACTTGGTAAAAGTAGTCACAGGTCACCGACGCGACTGAACAGTGGGCCGTTTAAATATTTTTGTAGCTAAAAATCGAAATTTCTCCCCGGAATCTCAATTTTATGACTTCGAACGGCACTTTCACAATTTTTCAAGCAGACAGATCCACATTAAACAGTGAGTCGAACAAATCTATCATCTACTGCACCCACATGTGTTCGCCGCCATGAGGAACAGGAACCTTCGTATCCCACTTGGACGATGAAAAATATAGATACGTCCGGATTCTCGATGGTTGTGGCGGGTAGTGGCACCGTGAAGTTGAGGAAACCAGTTACAGAAAGCCCATCCTGAGGTAGGATTTTGACGCCATGGCTGCGGGAATGACCAAGTCCTGATCACAGACTCTTTTGACGTGTGGGGGAATATCTCACCATATTTTTCCTTGGGAGACCCAATCTCCTTTGTCAAACAAGGCCATTGGGAATTCAGGAGGATGAGGCCCTAGAAAATGCGACAGAAAAATTGCTTGTATGGGATCGTCGGATTGATGATAATCTGATGCAATAATTTACGTGTTGAAGCGCGATTCCCCGCCATCCATGATGCGCAATCTCAAATGAACATTTTGACAAATGAACACTTGAAAATAGGTGTCACAGGTCCCCGAGCCCGATGAACTGAAGGCAAATGAACAGAGGTGGTCACAGGTCACAAGGCGTGAACACTTGGTCGAAATAGTACAGTAGTCGAGCATGCGCTGCGCGTTGGCGAAGCCCATGGGGCCGTTGAAGTTGATCATCCCGACCTTGCCCGAGTGGTTGTAGCCTAGGGTGAGGGAGTGTTAGCAAAGGAAGAGGATGAGCGAGGAGGACAAGAGGAAAGGCAGCGGAGGAAGGAGGAGGATAAGGGCAGAGGACAGGTACACGGAAGGACGAAATAGACGCTCGAGATCTCGATACCAAGAGGGATGACGTGAGCCGAGGTGTTGCAGCGGAGAGGACCTTTAACTGCGCAGCGCAGCACGCCTCCCGCCCGATTCTCGCGACGCTGCGCTCTCTCCACACTTAGTACGAGTGATAGCGTCGTCCGGGAGCACACATCAACTACTCGCGACGCTGTCAAAGCATTCACCGCAGCATCAAGGGCATGCTGCTGCCGCGTCTCCCTCTCGGAAAGAGGGGGTATCACCACCATTTCGCTCTCCTCTCCTCCACCACCTCCAAGCACAAAGAAAGCGACACCCATTCTGGGCACGTTATGCAGATCGAGGCTAACATGGATCTCATACTTGCGCCCAGCCTATGAGGCGGACAATGTGCTAAGTGAGAGGGGATGTCAGCGTGAAGCCCCTGGAGTATACACCCCAAGACGATGGGGGGATGAGGGGGGATGGCAGAGAAGAGATAAGGACATCAGGAAAAAAGCTCCTTCGAAATTTGGGGGAAATTTGGAACCCGTTTAGAAATTTGGCCATTTTGGTCGGATGGGCAAAAGTGATGGTTGTAACATTAGCTATCAGTGTTCGATTGGCCTAATTTTTTGATACAATGGACTCGTACATGTACCGGAGGGCACAAGATACCGGCATTTTCAATGTGGCCCATACATCAGATGCAGTCTATATTACAACAACACTGTATTCTCTTTCAAAGTCTTGAGCCAAATACAGGTCATATTAAAAAAGCCGGTATTTTCAGCCCTCCGGTACATCTGTGAGTACATTGTATCAAAAAATTAGGCCAATCAAACAATGATAGCTAATGTTACAGCTATCCTACTCAAAACACAGATATTTTCCCAATCAAGCAATTTGATTGGCCATCAAAAAATCCGAAGAGGCCATGCCCTCTGGACTTTCAATGCCAACATAATGAGCATATTCTCAGGGAAGATAGTTGAGAATTGATCTTAGGAGAGCCATCTGATGCAAAGTTCATTGACGAACCTGGGACCTTCTCATTACACTTAAGATGCTCTGACCCGAGGGTCTAACCACTGAGCTAAGCTACCGTTCTTGGAGCAGATGAACCCGACTGCACACTCTAGCCTGAGGTCACACCTCACAGCGCCCTAAGTTCCGCAAAGAGCTGTAAATTCCAGTAACAGAATAAGTACTGCGCAAACTAGACATTTCAGGGTTAGTTTTTAGCTCACTGAGATGATGAGTATCAAACCAGGTATTTCTGTGGGTGATACTGAAGGTATCCAGGAGCGTATCAGTCGGTGGCCCAGGGCGGCCCGCACCAGTCCTGGTCTTGCGGCAAGATCAACACCCAGTGGCAGTTATACTCTGGCTGGAACAGAGGATATCAGGGACATTTTTGGCCTTACCAAAACAATCAATTTGGTAGTGTGAGTCCGAAACCATGGTTTACTCATGTGTCCGATAGCATCAGCTGTTCCGGAACTTGCCATGATATGAAGTAATACGGATAATACAGGCCTTCCATATCATATTATATTACTGGGTATTATTTCCTTGAATCTCCCTCCTCTCCGTATTGTATCCGTATTAATACTGATATATTAATAATATATTATTTCGTATTATATTAATGGACAGCACTACTTCTTCGTAACTGAGGCATACATCCATTCCTTACATTATTTTATTTCATTTCTAATCATCCTGTAGGCTACACTCACCGGTAGTTAATATTAATAGAGTTACTTCTTCGTAACTGAGGCGCTACGCTAACAGGCGGAGTTTGAAAAGGCTTCAGACATGCTTAAATTTATAAAGAAAAAAGAGACTCTTACATACAAGTCACCTGCAACAGTCACATAGTCACATCACTTATCTCTTATCACAACCCACTACACAAACCTGTTTCCAGCCCTCTGATAGAGGTATGAGCTCTGGTATCGCCTTGCCTGGCACACACACTATGTCAGAAAATAAAAATTGTCATATAAGATCTTGACATCATAATGTGTGTTACGATCATGCAACTTCCGGATTTCCTCCGGCTTTTCCCCGGCTATCTTTATCCGGAGCCCCGGCTCCAACCTATCCTTTTATTCCAGATACGACTCGCACTCCGGCTCGTCTCCGTCTAAACTGCTGTGCGTCCGGCTTACTCCGTTGACGCACACCCTTGGGGTTTTCGCAATGAAGGTCTTCTGAGTGTTCCCCAAATCAACATATGACTTATGCAACTATGCTTCTCTCTTATTGTTCTTATTGTCTTTCTCTGTACTTATTGTCTTTTACATACTTCTTTCCGCATTAGACTTATCTCCGTATTTAGTATAAATACGTATTATGTTCTACTGTATCTTTAGTTGAAAATTAACGTGCTTTGCTTCTGCATTGCTCCGTGGTCTGACTTCTGCTTCCTTCGTTGTCGAGCCAAGTTAGTTGGTGTACCCGATCTCCTACGTGGTATCACTTACGGCTTTATCCGTCCCTCCGGCTATCCTCCGCCCTCCGGCTATTCTCTGTCCTCCGGCTATTCTCCGGTTCCGGCCTTCTTCTGACACGGATATAACAGTATTTCAACTCAACCTAATTTGGCTCAATGTCTTTCAGCCACCTCGCCAATACCCCTGACTTTCGGAACCGCCAACGCGATTCACGCCAGTTCAGCAATATCGTTCCGATCGTTGTTCCGGGACAGCTCACCTACGACAATGTCTCTGGCATCATCTCTTCCCCACAAGATCTTCGCTCTCACGCGCAGCCTTGTTTTGAGGAATCCCGGCCTTTACGGCCGAATGCTCCAACAATGTGGTCTCGCCCACCTCTCGCTCAAGATGCGCGTGGTGCTGCTCTCCGTCCTCAGCAGTTCAACTTTTCCCCAACCGGTTCCCATTATCCCGGTCCGGCATATCCTCAGCTGATGGATTTTCGAGAGTACGATTGTCAATCAGGTGGAAGCAGCATGCGATCGCCTACCCCTAATCGCCGACGCGTATCCTACCAACCGGTCACTACGGCTATTGAAAAAACTTCCGGAGGTTTACAATCCTATGGATCCTCTCGAACAGCAGCCTGTACCAACTGATTTTCCGCCTCGTGAAACGGGCGTGAGTTATGCGTATCTTGGACGGCGTGTGGCGACTGCTCCTCCTTTGGAGACAGTTGATAAGGGTAAAGGTAGAGCTCGAACTCCTGCTCCTGAACCAATCGCCCCACAACCCACTTATCTTCCCACTGGTTCTTTTCCGCCCCCGCCTCCTGGGCCTTCCGGCTCACCCGGCGGTGGAGGTGGTGGTTCCGGCAGAGGAGGAGGAGGTGGAGGCCCGCCACCTGGTGGTGCGCCTTCGCCCCATCCCTCTATTCCGGCTGGAATTCCTTCCGGTTCCGGTGTCTCCGGCTCCGGATCCAG
>JARKIC010003638.1:0-13836 GCA_029378375.1 Mycena olivaceomarginata | reverse complement strand
GTAGAGAGACCTTTGGAAGCAGTAAGATCCAGATGAGGATGGCTATTTAGAAACAGAGAATTACATACCGCAAACCCTCACAAACACAACAGGTACACTTGAGCCTCCAGATGCATCTTGTCCTGCCGAGCTCGAAGCTAGAAGCAAGGGAACTTGAGCTTTTATCATAGATTTAGGACATGTTCAGTACGGCTGCATGTACTTCACATGAAATCTTACAGGCTCACTAAGCTTTGAGTCCGAGTCCCAATGGTTCCATGGCAGCCATAATTTCAGGGAAGGACATATTGAGCCCATGAGAGGTCAGGAGAGCTTTCTGCATATCTTCCAGGTGGGACCCTTGAGCATGCAGCCACATGCATAACGGTTTTCTGGAAAGAAGAGAATGGACGATTAGTCGTGGAAGGATGTGGAGAGTAAGGGATTGACATTGAGTTCTTCTGCACTGAATTTATATGCCATTTGTAAACCCTAGAGGGGTCTTGTATGAGAAATACAGTGGTTGAAAGACAAAGACGACGTGCACCAAGTGACTGTAGGCGCAAGTGATGTGATGAGGGTCACAGTGATGACGTATGCGAACACAACGCACTCTGGTTGGAGCATTTCTGGGACATGTTTTTGACCAAAATAATTCCAAAATCCAGAGGCAGCCTCCAGAAAAACACCTAGTCCCTTGATTCAATGATTTTAGTTAAAACTGAGGGATTATTGTTCCTAAACCTTATAGACCATTTGGTGCAATAACAATTTTTCTGGACAAGAAATCTGAAATCCAACTCTATCACTCTACACCCTTTTTAGATTGCGTTAGGGTCGTCCCCCCCAAATATCTAGCTTATTCAGACTAGAGCCTGCTGCTGTAGAACGTGTTGAATTCAAAACAGGGCCCCATGATAAATTTTCTGGACAAAGTCTGCAAATCCGACTCTATCACCCTTTTTGATTGCGTTAGAGTCGTCCCTCCCAAATTTCTGGCTCATTCAGACTAGAAACTTACTGCTGTAGAACATGTTAAACTCAAACAGGGCCCCATGTCATGTGGTAGAAAGAAAGAATCCTTGGAAAATCTGGCTCTATCACTAATTGCGCCGTAATTATCCTGAAAAGACCCATAAACCATGTATCCGACGAAATGAGAGAGAAATGAGGGAATCGGTCGCGGATTCCAAAATGTCAAATTAGGAAATTTTTGGTCGCGCCTTCGGTCCGACATTAGCTGTAAAGGTACCGAGAGGCAGCAGAGCTCCAGACTGCTATGAAATCTGCTAGAAGATGACTGTGACTCTAGGACTTGATCATTTGGGTACTGTGTTGTCTTTACTGTTAGTGAATGTTAGGGAACATTAACTTTAATTCAAACTTAACAGGGATTGTGATGACAATGATTCTTGTTCTCAGTCAATCAAGGGGGATCAAAAAGTGCTCATTATTTACTTGTCTGTGTTCATTTGTGTAATGCTTTAATGTGTAATAGCATTTGAAAATTTGAGGACCATTAGCTTTTGTGGACTACCTTTGTCATACATCAAGGGCAGCAGAGTTTGATATGGTAATGGTATTCCCCTGCAGCCAGTTAATATTGTGTGTGTTCTCATACAGAGCCCAAACTAATGCCCCAGTTGTAGATGGCCGAATTCCCAAATTGAACATTGTTTCCATCCATGCAAGGAGAAGCTCGAGTGGACTACTGTACCATTTCGTTCAATTTGGATGTGACCTTTTGATTTTTCTGACAAATCTCCAAATCCACTAAAATCAAGTAAAATTATTGCAATGGTTTCCAGAAATCAGGTGTGATGTGTGACGTCCAAATTGAAATGAAATAGTGCAGTAGTGACAGGAAAAATGACACAGTTCAAATGCGGCCGATTGACATCTGATGGCCCATCAAATCGATCAAAGTCGCAGCACTCATCAAGTCATCATCATTCTTGCTGTCAACGTGCATGCTTCATCCCAATGCCTGGGATCCTCTCCACCACTCTCCATTGTCTCTGATCCCAGGCTCCAGCTTGTTGAAACGGTGCACTTGATATATGACTAGAAATAGCTTAGATTCGGGATTGCACAAAACAACCACAAAACCACCACTACAACAATCTATTCCTCCAAAGATGTAGTGCTTCTCTTTGTGAGTTCAGGTCCGGCCGTAGTATGCGACCAACGGGTTTGAACAAACACAATTCGGCTCCTAGACTTCACAAAGCCGTTCAACAACACACTAGCACTACACAGCTGCCAACAACAATACTGCTAGCACCTGGGATGGTCTGGGGTTTATGGGTTGGATACAAGGTGACTGGATCGCTAGATTGAGGGCACCAGGGCAGAGTATGTAGGTTTGTGAAAATCCTCGCTATGGGTACCCAAAGACTATTGAGGCTAACACAAGGGACTTCAATCCTCAAGCGACAAGGCAGTCCTTAAGCCGCTGACCTATTCCTTAACCAAGAACAGGACATTTCCACTTTGTATTGGTAATAGACACTAAGTGTCTAGCTAGCGACCCAACACACTACGACAGTTGCTTCCATCAATATCGGGGTGAAGGCGAAGTACCTGACAAGTTACAGTCGGTCTAGAGGTGGGGGCACCTAGTCCGTCTTCTTATTGGGCTCGAGCCAACACACACTACCTAGCAGGTATCCAACACACTACGGCAATATCGGTGAAACGGTGCACTTCTTATATGACTAGGAATAGCTAATTGATAGGTATTGCGAACAAACACCCAAAACAACCAACCACAACCAATCTACCTCCAAAGATCTAAGTGCTTCTCTTTGTGAGTTCGGGTCCGGGCCGTAGTATGACCAGCAGGTTTGAACAAACACAAGTTTGATTTATAGGCTTCTAACAACACACTCTACAACGTACTAGCAATATGCAACCGCCAACAACAACACTGCTAGGAACCTAGGGATGGTCCGGGGTGTGTTTATATGGGGTGGATACAAGATGGCTGGACCGCTAGGTCGAGAACACCAGGGCAGAGTATGTAGGTTTGTGAAAATCCTCGCTAAGGGCAGCCCCAAAGACTACTGAGGCTAACAACAAGGACTTCAATCCTCAAACGGCAAGACTCTCCTTGACCGCCGACCTATTCCTTAACCAAGAACAGGAACCTTTCCGCTTTTATCGGCACTAGTTCACTACAAGCGTCCAGCTAGCGACCCAACACACTACGACAGAGCTTCCGTCTATATCGGGGTGAAGGCGAAGTAACTGACAAGTTATAGCCAAACTAGAGGTGGGGGCACCTAGTCCGTCTTCTTCTTAGTGGGCTCAAGCCAACACACAATCCACCTAGCAAGCGATCCAACACACGACAGAGCTTCCGTCTTGTCGGGGTGAAGGCAAAGTCACTAGCGCAAACTGCAGTGGGTCTCGAAGAGAACACCCTTGTTTTATATGTGGAGGTCTAGGACCAACAACACGAAACCCTCAACTTAGTCACTCGATGTTTCCAGAGTCCACAGTTTACTGATTCCAATATAAAGACTACTAGTGAAGTTCGGTATCAACACCTCACTAGCAGCCTGGGTCCACTAGCACCAGCTTCGTCCAAAGTCTGGGGTGTAATGGTTCTTCAACCTTAGTCTGCCCTGCGCTCCCTTTTATACTACTAGGTGAGTTTACATGTGAAAGGAGCTGAATAATACAATAAGCAATATTAGATGATAAGAAATATGGTCAGCCAATGAGACGACTGCCGTTTGGTTTTGGGACTGGTTTTGGTATATGCCAGGTCAGCCTTGCTGACCGGCTAGTGTTCAACTGTGGGTATATCAATGGATCCTCAGCCCTCCGTCTATGCCGAGTACCCTTCCAGACCAACCAGCGATGTAGCCGGTGATCTAGGTCATCTCTACTCTGTCAGAGCATCGATCTATTACATCTAGGCGACGCAGTGTTGCGACTGACATCAAATGGTCATAGCTCGTTGGTCAGAACGTCGATCTGCCCTCCGTTCATCGGTATAAGGCTGTATGATCGTCTCTAGCTCCGTTCCAATAGCCTGCTTGCTATTCCCCTTCGCCCTAGCCGCCCAGATCGGGCACTAGCCTCGTGTTGCATCATCTCTTATGTTGTGGCATGGTCTTTGTCAAAGCCCTAGCCGGTCTCTAGTCGGGTTGTTCCGCCTAGCGCCATCTAGTCGCTTATCTAGAGATTAGATAGTACCACCGGTTTACCGCGCCCGAACTTCCTAGCTCAAGACATAGTCCCCTAGCTGCACTTCCATTGTAGATATCTGTCTGCTAGACCCTCGCTAGCTCCGTCCCAAGTCATCTCCGGACTGCTAGAGTCTCCTAGGTCATGTCTCATCAATGTATAGGCAGTGGTTTAATATCCCTGGTTGTTTGTACACTCAACTAGCAGCTAGCATGTCACACTAGTGCAGCCTCGTGATATAGTCAGCAGTTAGGGCTCACTCTGAGTCTCCTTTCTATCACCTAACAAGTGGTCTGCGTACTAGCCTAGGATGCTAGTAACAACAGAAGTGCTAGTTGCTTCCCATTGTATAAATACTGGTCATGGGAAATCGCAAATTAGCCCTAGATGCTGTGCATTTATGTTTGGTTCTCAAAGAGAACACCCTGGGTTTTATACGTGAAGACTCCTTGAGTGAACAACTAGAACCTCAACTTAAGATCTCGACGTGTCCAGAGTCAACAGCATTGATTCCAATAAAGCTACTACTTGTGAAGTGTGTTACAATCTCCACTAGCAACCTGAGACCACCTGCACCAACTTTGTACAAAGTTGGGGTGTAATAATCTGAGGTTCTAGCCTGCTCTGTGCTCCCTTTATACTGAGGTCCATGGTACATGTGATAAACAGAATGAATAATATAATGAGTGAAAATGATGTGATGGATACAACAGCCAATGAAAAGACTGCTGTTTGGTTTTATGATTGGTCTATGCCAAGCAGAACAGCCACACTGATCTGCTAGCGTCCATTTATGGGTATCATGAGTGATTCCTCAGCCTGCTGTCTGCTGCCGGAACCTCTATCCTGACGAAATGGAGTTGAATCTGCCGTCTGGAGTCATCTAGCACAAGTCAGAGCACCGGCTAGCAGTCCGTTTATCTGTTACTGCATTTGTGGTGAACCGCACATCCACACCAATAGCTTGCTAGCTATTCCTCTACTGGCTACTTGTCTCTGGTTGTGACTCGTGACCGCGTTGCGGACAGTCACGTGCTTGCATCGGTGTTTCAGGTCTCGGATCAATCACTAGTTGGGTACCACATACTAACACCCCTGTTAGAAGGCTGCTAGTGCATGGTTTATTACCCTTCAGATTCCAGACTCACCGCTCGCATTGTCAGCTAGTGCTCTCACAGTATCACTCTTCTGGATCTCGCTTCCTAGGTGCTAGCACCTTGACTGTTTAGGCTTATGGTTATTTCCCCATAGTTTGTGCCTCCAGACCGTACTAGCGCGTCACCCTAGTCATATTTGATACTACAAACCGGCAGCCTGGGCTCACTCCAGTTTTCCTTTATATCACCTAGCTAGAGTCCTGAGTGCTAGTAATAACACATCAGAAGTGCTAGTGCTTTCCCATTGTATAAATACTGGTCCTGGGAAATTGCAAAATAGCACTAGATGCCGCACGCTCTTGTTATGGTGTTTCACAGTCCTGGGCCGCAGACTTCTCGGACATCTTCAACCGGGAGTCTTTTGACTCTCTGCCAGAAAGGCGGACGTGTATTGTCATGAATCACCCGGGTTCTACTTTTTCGCGCGACGCGTCCGTACTTAGCGGCACGGGACTCTCATGACGCCACCATGTGACCTTCTCACGGTTGAAACCCGGCCTCGGATTCTAAAAGCCGCAGACTCGGGGGGTCTGCGCCACGGAATACAGAAGACGTTAGGGACTAGGAACCCGTATAGACGGACTCTAGTCCCCGGAACGCACCAAGGGCTGACACAGGAGAGTACACGGAGTACAGGAGTGGTTGCAAACCCGATCGGGGTTTGAACCACTGGAGACGATGACACTTAGGACTAGGAAACCCGAACGTCGGGTCTCCTAGGTCCACCGACGCCACGGGAACCAACACAGAGGAGTCCAGGAGCATCAGCATTAATGCTCCTTAATGCTTCGTTGCAGGAACTGATCGCGATTGACCGCGATCGCTTTAATTTATTAGAAGCCTATATAAGCACGGTAGAATCTCCATGTACAGTAGATTCTACCTCGTCTAATCTCAGGCTTCTACCTTGGCTTGACATAGGCATTGTCTCCACTCTGTCCCGCTTCCCTCGCACCGTACTACGGGTTGTATCCACACCTCGGGTTTTGTACCTGAGTGGATATCACACCCTCTTCGACTCGTTCCGGGTTCCGCCTCGCATCCCGACCTACGACATACGGCCTCCTAGGGAGGACGCCGTACGACTGGTCCTACTGCTCGGGGAACACACGAGCTATTAGCGTCTATCGGGTTTCTCCTGGTTGGGGTTCTCGCCGGGTTACTCGCTGTTTAGCCGACCCAGAGGCCGTTGCTGACAGAAGGTAGAATCTCTTCTGCCAGCCCCGACAAACCGATACACGCTTGGAACGAGAAGATGGCACCTACCAATATTATGGTTGCTGGAAGCACGCCTGGACAGGGTGTTGAAGAGTGGGTTGGAACCCTACTCTGGTGGGGAGGATTGGTCGCAGGAATGGCTGCTCTGTGTGTCGCCCTGGTATGGGCAACCCAGGAAGAACGGGTTTGCTCTACCTTCGGGCTACAGGCGGGTTCCAAGGTGCGGACCACACTCCCCTTGGATGAGAAAACTCCGGCGATTGACGGAACGTGTTGGAGCCTGGTTGGTGAAGATTACGAGACCTTCGACTGGGCACAGTCGAGAGGAAGGAAGGAGGAGGGCTCGCCCCACAGGGGGACGAGACGAACCCAGGAGAGGGACACTCAGAGAACAGACATCTGAATCGGAACCCAGGGGTATCGATTTACAACCGACAGGGGGCGACTGTACCCTACGGTAACCAACCTGGATAGTGGGGCCAATGTCTCCGTATACATGGATGATATCCTCCTTACGGGGTTGGCGCAACCCCGCAGGAACAGGAATCGTCCCGCTCCTCCTCCCGGTACTCCAGGTCTTCCAGGACGGATAATAGATGGCGAGTCAGGGTCTACCCCACCTTACGAAGAAAGGCCGGGTTCCAACTCTAGAACCCGAACCACCATACTTGGGTAGAGGTGGGTGCGGGGGCGACCCTAGAGAAGGAGGAACAACGAAGAACCCGTGCAACGGGTTGTACCCATACCCATATCCCTCACTCTCATCTACTTGTCGAAATCTCTTGGCGAAGATCCTTAAAATGAAAACTTAATCTTGGCACACCAAAAATGGACAACACTACGCTTTTTCGCTGGATTTGGAAATAACAAAACCGAAAATACAAAAATATAGAAGCGCTCGGTGTACTACGGCGCACGACCTTTTCCCTTTCCCCGGCTCCCGCGACGTCTTTGACCCAGGAGTTGGCCCGCTTGCCCAAAGACCTCGGACATCGTCAGGAGCGCGCTCTCCAGCCCTTCCTCCCCACCGTCCTCGGCCGACTGCTGCAGGATTTCCTCCACGAGAGAGGCACGGGAGGCGGAGGCGATCTCAGCCGCGGGACGCGACGAAACCCGAGAAAACGGACACCCTGGGGTGCTGGATCGTCCAACGTCATACGGGAGGACGACGCTTGCTGTTCCACGGAACAGCATCCGGCGCGGGTTCCAACTCGGAGTCGTAGTTGCGGGGATCGGCTGCGATAGGGGGCTCTGGAGACGACATTGGCGCGTCCCCATCGTCGAAGTCGTAGTTCCGAAGATCGTCGGCGGTCGCGGGGACGTCGTCTTCGTCGGTCACTTCGACCATCTCCGGACGGTACGGGCGCGAGGTTCTACGCCTTTTTGGAGCGGGGGTTTCGTCTTCAGAGGACTCCGCTTCAGAACCCGAAGGGGTGGTGGCAGTAGGACCGCGTCCATTCCCGGACGATGGAATGGGGCGAGGAGGTGCGGAAGCGCGTTCGGCGCTAGGCGCGGGGCGGAGTAGGAGGAACTCTCGATAGGTCGTTGAGAGTCCTAGGAGGACAAGAGGGCCGTTAGTAGAGGACTCCAAAGGATCGAGACCCATACGCACGGGTCTGCGTCAAATCCGACCATCGGGGGTCGGGTTCCAGGGGTAGGAATGAGCCACCCCCAAGATGCTCCCAGAGCAGCACCAGGAATTCTCCCAAGATCTCGTCGTCGCCATCCTCGAACGCGTTGGAAAACCTTGTCCAACTAGGACAAGTAATGTGCGCCGCTTTGCAATGCGAGCAGCATCGGGGAGTCTTTGCGGCCAATGGAGGGTTCGCCTCCAGAGTGCACAACCTCCCGTTGTTGTTACAGTGCTTGCAAGGCGGGAACAGAGTGCGAACTACCGCTCCTGTTGGGCGGAACCTTTCCGCTGGAAAAAGACCGCAAAGGCTGGGAAGTATCCCGCCCTGCGGATGGGCGCGCGCGAACCGGAGGGATGCGTATAATGGGCGGCTTCCGTACTTCGCGTTGGAATGAACTACTCTCGGGCGCTCTTGGATCGCGCGCTCGCTTCTTCTTGCCCCTAGCTCGCTTCCTACCCGAAGACACAGGAGGAGGGGAAGGGGTAGCCGCGGACAACGGCTCGCCTGCCTCCAAAACCGTGATCGGGGGCGGAGAGGGAGAGCGGGGCGACTTGAGGGGGAGTAGGCGACGGTGGTGGTGGAGGCGTGGGGAGAGTTGCGCCGAGAAAATCGCTGGGCGGGCCAGCCGGCAGCAATAATCTCGAGGTCCAACTCGTCTCCCACCAAAACATGTCCGGGCATTGTGGTTTCCTCGGGGGAAGACCACTGCCCGTCGGAGGAAGCAAGCTCTGCAGAGTGGTGTCAGCACCGTGTCGGGTCCTCGACGGTTCGGATTACGCACCGTCGAGGTATTCCAACACTCCGTCGGTCGAAAACCGGACGGTTTTCACCACTCGCCGAATGGACTGAGGAATCCGGAGAGGGCTGGAACCCGGAACGAACGTCGGGTTCCCTGGTCGGGATAAATCGAATCCGAGCGATAACCCGGAGGCGCTTCAAAGGGCGCAGGACCATGGCGAGGACCCGAATCTGGACGCTGAAATCCGATAAGCCGGGAACGGAGTCGAATCAATTCGGACACCTGATTTTCTTCGAGCGTGTCGGGGTACACCTCGGGGAACAACCGGACCAAGAGTTGGTCATACCGTTCGGACCAGGCCACTCGGAAGCCCATACGACTAAGCCAAAAGAGGACCCGCTCCAGGTGTAACTAAGCGGCGAGTCAGCAAATGTAACCACTTTGGGGTACAAGAACCTACCACGACTCGGAAGAGGCGACGTCGCAGACGCTCTTCCTGGATGTGGTCCCGCCGAGACTGGCAGTACGCGTCGAAGGAGGTCTCGAAAGACAACGCCATTCGATCCAGCAGCTCGTCGAATATGTGCGGCATGGAGAGATGCTCCTCTCGCCGAAGCCAGAACACTCGGATGGGCCAGTCCGCTGGGCCCCGCTCCTCGACCACACCAAAACGACAACCAGGCACACGCCAGGAAGTGTTGGTGTGCGATTTCGTCCAAGGACCAGACCCGAGGATAGTCTGCAACCCGGGAGCGGAAATCGAAGACAGGGGGTCGATGGGCGGGGCGGTAGCGAGCCGGAGGGAGGACGGACTCCAGGAACAGGCGGAAAGACGCCCTAGACACAAAGTCGCCAACCACAGGCGGAGGAAGCCGTCGCTTTGAGGAGCGGGTGTGGACCAGTCACACCACCACCCACGGTGCCGGGTCCGAGCGCTGGCATAATCGACGCGCCGTCGGAGCGTTCATTGAAAAACGACGGGGACGGCGGAAGTCCTCCGCGCCATAATCCCAGCGAAAGCGGGGTCCCGTCCGCGTTTTGGGTGTCCCAGTCTAGGCGGCGACGTGGGGAGGTCCTTGGATCAAGAAAGAAAAGAAGTCCGGAACGCCAGAAGAGTGCGAAAGTACGCAGAGCAGAGGGCATGATGGTGGAACGAAAAAGAGAGTGGGTTGCTGCGGAGGAACGGGAACGGAAGGGCTCGGGGTCCTGATTAAGTTCAGAACCCAGAGCCCATGTTTCAGGGAGAAAAGCTGAAAGTGCTTCGAAAAGAAGCACTAAGCGAGCTCTACTTTTGGAAGTAGATCAAAGAATCCTCCTCGGGCGCCATAACGACAGAAGTATCCACGGCCATCAAAAAACTTCGGCATACCTTGGCCGAACTTGCGGATAGGGGGTACCGCGGGTTGCATAACCCGGGCACCTCGACAGGGTCGAACCACAGAGGAGGAAAAAATACCACAATATGGGGAGTCGAACACCGAAGACAACGGGGACGCCGGCGCGACAATAACCGATAGGCAGTGACAATAAGCCCTACGACCATGGTGTGGTATTTACAATCCGGATAACGGGACCACCACGAAGGGAGAACGCTGGATATTTTGGATTGCGGGTTCCCGAACGGAGAAGACTGAAGGACGCCTTCGCGGGTAATAATCGATGGGCAGTGACAATAAGCCCCACGACGCAGGAAAATTTTGAAGGATAAAACTCGCCTTGCAGGAATTATTGGGAAGATGGGGACGGGGTACCTACGGGTCGTTGAGGACAACGACCTTGAAGAGGGGGTGGTGATGTCATGAATCGCCCGGGTTCTACTTTTTCGCGCGACGCGTCCGTACTTAGCGGCACGGGACTCTCATGACGCCACCATGTGACCTTCTCACGGTTGAAACCCGGCCTCGGATTCTAAAAGCCGCAGACTCGGGGGGTCTGCGCCACGGAATACAGAAGACGTTAGGGACTAGGAACCCGTATAGACGGACTCTAGTCCCCGGACGCACCAAGGGCTGACACAGGAGAGTACACGGAGTACAGGAGTGGTTGCAAACCCGATCGGGGTTTGAACCACTGGAGACGATGACACTTAGGACTAGGAAACCCGAACGTCGGGTCTCCTAGGTCCACCGACGCCACGGAACCAACACAGAGGAGTCCAGGAGCATCAGCATTAATGCTCCTTAATGCTACGTTGCAGGAACTGACCGCGATCGCTTTAATTTATTAGAAGCCTATATAAGCACGGTAGAATCTCCATGTACAGTAGATTCTACCTCGTCTAATCTCAGGCTTCTACCTTGGCTTGACATAGGCATTGTCTCCACTCTGTCCCGCTTCCCTCGCACCGTACTACGGGTTGTATCCACACCTCGGGTTTTGTACCTGAGTGGATATCACACCCTCTTCGACTCGTTCCGGGTTCCGCCTCGCATCCCGACCTACGACATACGGCCTCCTAGGGAGGACGCCGTACGACTGGTCCTACTGCTCGGGGAACACACGAGCTATTAGCGTCTATCGGGTTTCTCCTGGTTGGGGTTCTCGCCGGGTTACTCGCTGTTTAGCCGACCCAGAGGCCGTTGCTGACATGTATCACACTATCGAACTCATCCCAGATGCGAAGCCAGCCAACTGCGAGGTCTACCCAATCTCCCTGCTCGAGCAGAAAGAGCTCAATGCCTTCATTATGGAGGGATTGAGTACTGGCCGCATCCATCCGTCCAAGTCTCCAATGGTGTTTCCAGTCTTCTTCGTTAAGAAGAACGACGGTGCCCTCCAGTTCATTCAGGACTACCGAGCGCTCAACGTGATGACCATGAAAAATCGGGTACCCTGCTCCCTTAATGAACAATCTTATTAACCATTTGAAGTGAGCCCATTTCTTCATGAAACTGGATGTCTGGTGGGGTTTCAACAATGTCCGGATCCGGGAAGGTGACAAATGGAAGGCCACATTCCATACAAATCGGGGGCTCTTTGAACCTCTGGTGATGTACTTCGGCCTTACCATCAGATGTCGCCCGGCCGCTTTTTGAGCTGACAAAGAAGGGTGTGGCCTGGACCTGGACCGCTGCTTCGGCCACCGCGTTCCAAGCCCTCAAGGACACAGTGACCGCAGAGCCCGTCCTGGTCCTCCCAGACGAATCTCGGCTGTACCGGCTGGAGGCGGACAGTTCCGACTGGACAACCAGAGCCATTCTGTCGCAGCAGGGCACGGATGGAAAGTGGCGCCCAGTTGCCTTCTACTCCAAGAGCTTGAACGACGTCCAACAAAACTACATGATCCACGACAAGGAGATGCTTGTGATCGTCTGAGCCCTAGAGGAGTGGCGGCACTTTCTCGAAGGCATGCAGCACCTGGTCGAGATCTGGACGGACCGCAAGAACTTGGAGTACTTCCAGAAGTCACAGAAGCTGAACCGGCGGCAGGCCAGGTGGTCCCTGTACCTGGCCCGGTTTGACTTTGCCCTGTTCCACCAGCCAGGCCATTTCATGGGTCGTCCGGACGCGCTGACAGACCTGGTATTGGGGCACCCGAGCATTTATTCAAATCTGCTCCAGTTGCAACATGCTATAATGTACTTCATTACATTATGACATCATCTCACAAGGGCTAATGCTGGCCTGAGCAGTTAGCTAAAAGGGATATAATGTGTCTCGAACCATTAGAAAGACGCTGGACAACGATCCTGGTAAAGGGGTTGATGTGGGAAGTCGCTGATGGAGCAATCGTGGAAAGTGCCTTACCATCCTGGAAACGGATTGGGGCTACTGCACATCCCTGACTAAGGGTGTATTACGAGGGAATATCCTTCTGAACCTGAGGGATCATTGTTGGGCATCATCTGACGTCTCCAGATCTGCCAAGAGAAGGTTGGACTTGGTTGATCTACCAATTGACTAAGAAACCATACTCGGGTCCTGGGAAGCGGCGGCTATCACGGTTTTCAGACAAATCACTTAAGTGGTTCAAGGCGGAACCATTTGAGCGGATGGTTACCAAGGGGGGTAACGGAGTGCTGACGAGGAGGGTCGGCTAAAAGTTGACATATCAACAATATCCCATCACGATCGTTCTAAGCAATGTAGATCTTGACTCATCGTTAAGCTCAGCTTGTTGATGTTTCTTATAAATCTCTCTCAATTTACCAATCACTTGATATCTGACAGGAGTTCATCGGCTAGCTGCCATACCACTAGTCATATACCCTGAACCCTATTGCACGTTTGTATCTTTCTCGTTTATATTTAGAATCCTGTAACATATTTACAGCGCTTTGCGAAATTGATGACAGTTGCCATCAAAAAAAAAACAAAGAAACAAACTTTTGATATCCTGTGATAAACACCATTTCCGCCCTCTGCACGTTTCTAGTGATTTTTTGAGGGTGCAGGAGTGATTCCCATCGACCAAACTCCCATTTAGCACGGTTGAACCGCCAAAAACGGATCACGGGCCAATCGCTGCACCGTTCGGCACTGGATCAAATGGTACGTACTTGCGCACTTCTTCTTCGCTTCCCGCTTTTCGTCTCCCACTTGCATCTCCCTCAATGGCGTCGCCACATAGGGCCTCGAAAAGGGTTCCAAAGCCCAGTGAACGTGCTCTCGCAGCTTCCGAAAGCCCTAAATCCAGCCTTGGGGAAGCGGAAAAACACAGACTCTGGAGGGAAAAATCCTGGACCAATCCGCCTCCTCTGCCAAATCTTCCACTTCTTCTTCTTCTGCTTTCCCGCTCCAAAGCTTCATCCTCTTCATCCAACTCGAAAGCCTCTATATCCTTGGACTCAGATGACGATCCCGAGCTCTCCTACGCCAAAAACTTTGTCCGACAATCATTCTTCTTTGGGACGATCCACATCCGTTACTTTGCTTGGCGACATGGACAACGATAGCAGTGGCGAATTCGAGG
>JARKIC010003637.1:0-13847 GCA_029378375.1 Mycena olivaceomarginata | reverse complement strand
CATGACAAGACTTGCCCAGAAGTCGAGCGCCGAGTATCAAGACATCCTCCAGTCGGAATCGAAGTACCCGAATGGAGTGAGAGTGCATTGCGCCTGTAACGAGGGCGTAATCGAGGGTGTTCCGAATATAGCCGACAGTGTGTAGTAGAGCTCGCCAATGCTCGATTCCGGGATTGGTTTGGAAACGCGAGAAGATACTGACGGGGTATGAAAGATCCGGCCGCGTAGCGAGCTGTCCCCACATCACGGAGCCGACGACCTCGCGATACGGCTTGCCGACCATGAGCGCACGGTCTTCGGGTGTTGTGGGTGACATGGTTGAATCGAGGACAATCCCGACCGGAAGGGGAGTGGATCGGAGTTTACATTCTCCAAACCAAAGTCGGTAAGCATCTTCTCGAAATAAGCGCACGCTGGGAAAGGGTAACAGTGCCCGCTTCCAAGTCCTGGTCGACGCGCATGCCGAGGAGGCGGTGAGTGTTGCCAACATCCTTTATATCCCAGATCTTGGCCAACTCCGCCTTCCGTGCCTCCCCCTCCGCGACAGACGAGGACGCACCCCAAACGTCGTCCGTGTACGTGTCCGTTATAGTATATCCTCCGTTGTCGGAGAACTTGACACGCACACACGGATCCGCCTTGGACGACACGTACCCGAGATCGTTGTATTTTCCCCAATGTTGCTGCCCAGTCCGCCCACCTTGCATCGTCCCGTATATCGTCTTTTTCAGACGGCATGCCAACCCTCCTTTCCTGGAATTTCGTACCCGCGGGGTTGCTCCATATAAATCTGGTCTCGCTATTCAGGTAGGCCGCTTCGAAATCGATCTGCCACAGGTGGAGGTTGCACTGGGCAGCAACTGCGGCGGTCATTCGAATTGATTCGAGACGAGCAACTGCGGCCCATCTCCTCGTAATCGATACCGTGTACCTGTGTGAAGCCCTTCCCAACGAGCCTAGCCTTATCGCGCAGCCAGTTCCCCTCGCCGTCCATCTTGACGTCGTTACCACTTCGAGCCATGACATTCGCGCCTGGAGGGGGTTGCTGGAGTTCCCAAGTCTCCTTCTTTTCATGAAGTGCCATTTCGGCGTCCATAGCCGCCGTCCAGCGATCAGCGTCGATTTTCATGGCTTCGGCATAGGTCTTAGGTGCGTAAAGACGGTCAGGTTTGTACGACATGAGCGTTGCTGCGACGGCATCGTCCAACTGCGCGTTGAGATTCTCGATGGGGTTCCAAGCCGCGTTCGCTCGCGGTTTCGCATTTCCAGCCCAAGCTTCCTTTGACGCTTTAGCGTTAGTTTCACGAGTTGAATACTCAAGTGCTTCAGCGGCGCGAGTGGTGGTGGTAGTGGTACGTGCAGACCGACGAAGGGGAGTCGGAGCAGGAGCAGCAGCGGGTTCGGGTTCGGGTTCGGGTTCGGGTTCGGGTTCGGGGTGGATTTTCGCTAATCGGCAAAGCGCTGGTATTCACTGGGAAATCCGGCGGGCTCCAGAGGGCTCGGGGACATCAAACCCATGAATGATATAGTTGATGTGGAATTGATGCGGTCATGAGCACGGCTTGAGCAAACTTGAAATTCTTTGACTTCACTGTTGCATCATGAGGCTGAGGCATCGATGAACACTATGAATCTTCTCTAACATGTACCTCAAAAGCTTCTGGCCAATAATAGAAGAAACTTAAGAGCTGGAGGTGTGAAATCATGTGTTTCAGATATCTTACGTGGTCGAGTAGTGCGATCACTTTCGTGTCATGATATCGGCCTCCTTTTCATTTCATTAATTCTATATACGCCGTACCTGGCCCGAGGGCTACGCGGCAGTACTCTACTAGAAGTAGGTGGGGTTTTTTAAGTAAGTAACTACGAGGAGATTTATACGATGCTTATTTACCTATGGAACAGAGAGAAACAGAATTAGGAACGAGAGGGGAAACAGAGTGATGTGAGTAACGCTGTATGGGATGCATCAGGACAACGGGAATGTGGGTGAGGCGACGTCGGGTTGGTGCAAGGTATGGTGGGGAATTATGTTGTGGATGTAGTTGGTATCCATCTTTCCGGTCGATTGTTGCACATTTTTGCGCGTGAGTTCGAGCCTTTCCCTGAGCATTTCTTTTCATTCTTGCCTTGTTGGGTTCCGGCTGTGTGGCCGCCGGCTCTTCACTGGAAACCAGTACTTTGCCGACCAGTGGATTTCCACTGATTCTGACCCTCTTTTCCAGACGTTACCTTTCCACTGATTTCCAGTTGCAATCCGGTTGGCAGTGTGCCATCAGCTACCCACACTCGGCAGCGCACGGCTCGCTTAAGCCCGTAACACCCTCGGCTAGATGGCCTAGGTAGGTCCAGGCCAACCAGCTAGCACCACCCCTACCCACGGCTAGGTTCGGTACAAGCCGCCGTTCTGCCGAAGAGCCGCGTGATGCCGCGATCAACCATCAAAAACAAACAAGCCATGCGGGCCTTCGTCAGAAGGGGCTTGCTAGACTCGTGAACCAGTCGACGTTAACGAAGGATCTCAGTGAGAGACGGGGACGTAAGCCTGAATTACTAAAATCGCACAAACAAAGCCAACAATCAGACAAGAGTGCACAACAGGGAGATCATCGGGTATCCAGCCTTGTCCGAGCGTTAGCAAGTGATGCAATTTGTCTTTATTTTGCTGGATACCGGATGGGGACGAGCCTAGGGGCTTGCTTCAATGTCCGGAAATCCGGGGGGTTGACAATCACACTCTACCGCTACAACGCGGGCTCGGAGCGCTAAGATCAACTGGTAAAACCTTTACTTTGTTAATATGGCTACAACTTTGCCCTGTGAACAGGCGCTGGATGTGCGATGGTTGTCATGCACACAATGGCACCGATGTCATTCATATGGCGGAGGAGACAATGCGTCTTACCGATGTGGTGACGGCGATTTTGGTACTGGTGGCTTCTCTCTGGGCCAATCTTCTACAGAGCGATGCTTGTGAAGAGGGTGATCCTAATAGAGGAAGCCTGGACAGGTGGAACTAGGTCCGGTGAGGAGGGACCCTGCTGATAGAGTGTGAGAGTAAGACACCTGTGGTGAGGACAAATGTAAGCTTGGGGCCAGTCTCCGGCTACTGGAGCAACAGAGAAGGGTGCACTGGACAAGGTATGAGTTTGGGGAAGGTTGGGAGTACCCCTTGAATTGAGTGAGACTTGTACAGTGAGAGGGGAGGATGCCCCAAAAGCTACTGACTATTCTCCCTAAGTGCGCTCCCTTTCCAGAGGCACCATGTGGTCCTCGAGCATTTCTAGGGCACAGGGGACGTCATAGGAGGTTTGAGGGTGCGTGCATGGGCAGGAGACAAGGTGTCAAGTGCGGGAGACCAGTCGTCTCTAGTCAAGTAGGAGGCATGGTGAGGCCAGACGACCTCGGAATGAGTTTGGAGCTTCAGGCACAGAGCCATGGTCGTACCTGGGTGTGTCCAAAGGTTTGTTGTGTGAGAGAGACGAGTTGTCTGTACTCGGCTAGTTGATGTGTCGTGTGAAGCAAGGGAAGGCCGTGGCCGGGATGCCCTGCATCTCGTCCGTGTGTACGGTCTCACACACGGGCTAGATCTGTCTGCCTCAAGAGGGTCACCTTTGTTTGTCTGAGTGGAACAGGAGCGGGTCCAGTGGATCTGGTGACTGGCAAACACATGCGTACTGCGAATGGTCCATTGCTCGGGGTGCTGATGCCGAAAACGAGTTGCAGGAGAGAGAGACAGGTTGTATTGTGCACGAGGGAATGGCGCCGATGGTTGCAGAGGTGAGGAGAGCGGTGTCCTCGCTCGGAGGCTGATTAGATCCCCGATTAGGAAGATCTGTCGCTTCGTGCTGCTTCACATTTGTAGTCTGCCGTAATCTGTGAGCACTGCTCACAGGGGCCATGAGGCAACGATCAGTGCGTAGCATGATCGGAGCCCTTGCAGCAATTGTTAGATGCACTGAGTAGGATGGACATATGGGCCAAGTGCGTGGGTTGGATCAGTGAAGTGGGCTCTTACGCCTCGGTCTTCCAATTTCTCCTTGGCCCACTCTTCTTGGGCTGTCATCTGCGTCCACTGCTTTTGACTCCACCCATGCATAATTTCTCCGCACCTTCGTCACGATCATCTTTTTGTTCGGCGTGTCTGAATCAATATTACCCTGCGAGGTTGCAACTCTTATGATTCGACTATCGGTTCCCTTTTCATCTAGTCGTTCCACAGCCGCGCTGCTTGTTTCAACGAATCTCTGGCGAACGTCCCGAAAAAAATTGGAATCTGGTTCTACAATGAGGTCTGAGAGTGATAGATAGTCGGAAGGAGTAAAAAAATTGATTTACGTGTCGATCTTGTACGGGGGGCATTTTCGCGCGATATGGACTTGGACGCCTGAATTTACGCGTCAAATTGAGGTTGATGGCGGTGGAGGCACATTGAATACCATTCCGGATGTTTGTGAGGAAGCAGGAAGATGGGAGGGACGCGTGGTGGTGGTCGAGAGCAAGGAGCGCGACGCGTACACATTGACAAACAAGCACAGCCACCTTGTGCAGCTACAACAGTTTGCTTTCTTCGTCGTTCTTGCAGCGCCAAAAATAAAAATACCGGAGAGTCATTGGGTTAAGAATACATGTATAGCAACAATACATGAATAGCAATTACAGAGTCCACGTTGTCCATGAAATCACGTCTTATTGGCGCGAGAACGGGTATTTTTGCTGGGACACAGCGCGGTCTGCGTCGAAAACGTGAGCACAAAACCATGAATTCTGAGTGCGTCACCTTGTTCGTATCTGGCTCTCCCGTTAGGGTGGCGCTCGCTGCGCCGGGCCTCCTTGGGCGAGTACTGTGGCTGGAAGAATTAATTCAATGTAGGCACTCGCGGTTAAGTGCTTCGAATAAAACCCTGCTGAAGGTTGGAAGCCCCTTGATTTAATTGTGACACGACATAAGAAAAAAGTGGAGATATATTCAATTTCAAGTGACCAAATACAATCATATTAAAATGAATGGCGAATGTCCGTATCTTACCTCCAACGAATAGGAAAGACGTCCAGCGGCAGAGGTCCTTGGAGAAAACCAGCTGTGCTAAAGGTGAATAGGTGGGTGTGTATACATACTTGCCTCGTTCTGACGGCCGTAGCAGGTTGGGCAACGTGGAGAGTCTGCGGGGGTACCGATGAACGGGAAGGCAAGCGCGGAGGTCGGGGGTACGGATTTCACGGTGGAGTCAGGTTCATGGGCATTGAATGAGTGCTCAGGGAGACCCACAGAATATTTAACCTCCGGCAGATCAAGTTGTGTAATATTTTCTGTATTTGGGCAGTTGAATGAGTGCTCAGGGAGACCCACAGAAAATTTAACCACCGGCGGATCACATTGTGTAATATTTTCTGTAGTGGCTGTTTGCTGGTATTGATTTGAACTCAAGAAAGGCTCAAACCGTGTTAACATGCAGCACAGGACAAATTTCTCTTGGCTTGCTCTGCAAAAAGCCTAACTGCGTCAAGGGCCACTCCCTGCACCAATGTACATATCCCCCACTGTCCTGGATCGAGTGCACGGGGCCGTTCAACAATTTAGGGGGACATTTCATTTGGAACTATGCGGTCTTGAATGACAACGCAGAGATCAAGGAACATCTATCATCACTGGAACCACGGCCCTCTACTGCTGTTTGTGGCGTCGCCGCGAAGCACGGAGGGCGGATCGCTCGCGCAGCCGCGGCTGGAGGCTGTCGTCAACAGTTTTCCGACGACGAGGGCATTGATTGACCCGTCCCTCCTTAGCTCCGCCACACGGACACCGAGGACCCTAAGCCCGAGAGCGTGGACGAGGACAGTGGTGGTTTTCGCTGTGGTCGATATATCCGAGGAGGAGAAGTACGCTCTCCAAGTAAGTTTGCGCAAATCTAACCACTCGAAACAGACTGTTACCCCACAAACCTTTCGGAGGGTCTGCGACGTTGTCGGCACCATATGGCCAGATCCCGCAGTTGCTCGTTCCAATACGGTCACCAGTCAAGTGTACCCGACACCCTTCTTCGATTTCAAGGTGTCGGATCGAAGAAACCGAACTGTCCTCCGCGACGTCGCAACTCAGGTCATGACGGACCTACAGGTATTTTCTCAGTTTATTTGTGTCAAGCACGCACGTAACGCTTCGATAGGACAAAAGGAACTTTGGCAAGAGGGATTGAAAATCTCTATTTTATTGAATGGGTAGTAACCATTGTCACAAAGTGGTAGTGACTAAGTGAAGCGCACCATAGACGTCTACGGAAGTTGGCTCGGTCCGCCGCTTCTTTACCAACGCGTCCGCTACGGCACAATAATCCGTGCAGCCAGCTCCCAGTCATGAAAGGCTTCTAGCATACAATTGAAACCCGAAGGGACTTCTTCAGCTTCAAAACCATCTCTTTTCCGCGCGAGTTGAGTTTTTCAGGGAGGCCTGGTGGCTGAGCCATGTAAATCTCTTCGTCAAGTTCGGTGTTGAGGAATGCAGTTACGACGTCCATTTGGTAGATGGTCAGACCATAATGAACAATATCTACTCTTATGTCCCTTTCAAATAGATCTCTCTCTTCAGAATTTCTTAGTGGATGCATCTACGAGGTGAAATGAAAAGACGACTTAGATAAGCTGCCGGACCATCAAAGTTCCGCATCGTCGTTCTGAAGTCTTTCTCCCTGGACACCGGGGAAGAAGTTGCTTACATCAAGTTACTGAACCTAATTACAACCCAAACTCATCGAAAGACATGTCGTGCAGCGCTTTTTGAGACGCGAGATTTTTGAGATTACATAACAAGGTCGATCTCCGATCAAACGACTCGGCTAACCGACGGACCACAACATGCGAGGCAGTCATAGCATATGTTACCAAATAAGTATGCCAGTAAAGCAGACAGTCAATCCTCCTTATGTGATTCTAAAGTAATCCTCCAGCTCCCATGATGTTCAAAGTCGCCATGGATATCCTCCCCATACAGGCGTCATCCGTTCCTTCTGAGCGAGTGTTCTCCTCCAGTAAGGGGACTTGCACCCTGCGCCGTAGCCGATTATCCCCCGGACTATCAGATTCTCAAGTATCTTTACAAGCAAATTCGACTGCTGTCAGGGGTTGAGCTCGCCTTTTCGAGTCAAAATGCAAACCGGGGATCAGGCGGGCGAAAATAAGCTTGGACTCGTGGTCAGCAACACTTCTAGGACCGGTATGAGTATTTCTACAGAGGTAAGAAATCCTCACAGCCGGCCAGTGCTGTCGGGGGTTGAGCTCGCCTTTTCGAGTCAAAATGCAAACCAGTGGTCAGGTGGGCGAGAGTAACCTTGGACTCGTGGTCTGAAACACTTCTAGGACCGGTATGAGTATTTCTACCAAGAGAAAAAATACTCACAGCCGACCAGTGCTGTCGGGGGTTGAGCTCACTCTTGCGAGTCAAAATGCAAACCGGTGGTCAGGCGGGCGAAAGTAACCTCGGACTCATGGTCTGCAACACCTCTAGGACCGGTATTAGTATTTCTACCAAGAGAAAAATCCTCACAGCCAACTAGTGGTGTCGGGGGTTGAGTTCGCCTTTTGGAGTCAAAAGTTGAGCTCACCTTTGCGAGTCAAAATGCAAACCGGTGGTCAGGCGGGCGAAAATAACCTTGGACTCGTGGGCTGCAACACTTCTAGGACAAATATGAATATTTCTACAAGAGAAAAAATCCTCACAGCCGGCCAGTGCTGTCGGGGGTTGAGCTCGCCTTTTCGAGTCAAAATGCAAACCAGTGGTCAGGCGGGCGAAAGTAACCTTGGAATCGTGGTCTGGAACACTTCTAGGACCAATATGTATTTCTACAGAGAGAAAAAAATCCTCACAGCTGACCAGTGGTGTCAGGGGTTGAGGTTGCCTTTTTGAGTCAAAATGCAAACCGGTGATCAGGTGGGCGAAGGTAACCTTGGAATCATGGTCTGCAGCACTTCTAGGACCAATATGAGTATTTCTAATGAGGAAAATTCCTCACAGCCGGTTGGTGTTGGGGGTTGAGTTCGCCTTTTGGAGTCAGAATGCAAACCGGTGATCAGGCGGGCGAAGGTAACCTTGGACTCATGGTCTGTAACACTTCTAGGACCAATATGAGTATTTCTACTGAGGGAAAAAATCCTCACAGCCAACTAGTGGTGTCGGGGGTTGAGCTCGCCTTTTGGAGTCAAAAGGCAACCCAGTGGTCAGGCGGGGGAAAGTAACCTTGGACTCGTGGTCTGCAACACTCCTAGGACCGGATGAGTATTTCTACCAAGAGAAAAAAACTCACAGCCGACCAGTGCTGTCGGGGGTTGAGCTCGCCTTTTGGAGTCAAAATGCAAACCGTAGATCAGGCGGGCGAAGGTAACCTTGGACTCGTGGTCTGCAACACTTCCAGGACCAATATGAGTATTTCTACTGAGGGAAAAAATCCTCACAGCCAACTAGTGGTGTCAGGGGTTGAGCTCGCCTTTCGGAGTCAAGAGGCAACCCAGTGGTCAGGCAGGTGAAAGTAATCTTGGACTCGTGGTCTGCAACACTTCTAGGACAAATAGGAGTGCTCAGATAATTATTATAGGCTTACCTCCAAAAGAATTTGCGCTGAAAACCTCGACGGCATGGAGTCAAATGAAATGGGTGTTGAGCCGACAGTTCAAAGAGGGATGGGAAAGCTATCTCGAACCCCGACACAATGCATACGGGCTTGGGGGCCACAAAGATGATGTTCACCTTCAACACGGGGAGTCCAATGAGAAATTTAGCTAAATTTCGCGTTTTTTTGCGTCAAATCTGTACCAGAAAAAAATATGACTGGAAAACTGAACTGTTGTTCAAAAAGCTTTCAAATACTTGTGCTATGCTCGGAGCTCACATCCCTGACGTCCGCATCATTTTGGTATGATGTCAAGTTTTTGGTGCCGGTCACGCCAAGTTGAAGGGTCTGTCAAATTGTCGAATTGGTTCAAACCATCACGCGTCACACCCCCTGTCGATTTGAACGTAATGATACAGTACAACTCTGCTATGGAGTGTGTGGAGACTCTGTAGCTGCGTGATCAAAAGACCTTGAAATGAAACCAGCAGGAGTGAGCCCCAGCAATTTCCATTGGAAACAAGCAAATTGACAATACAATGCCGACAAGCCGCCGGCCCAGCCCTGATGCCATTGGCGGTGCAGCGTCAAGCAGCTTCGGCTAGTGGGCCGAAAACGCAACCAAGATCTCTCAAGATCTTGGTAGAAGGTGGGGGTGTGGAGGCTCTGGGAGGAACGCGTAGGCGGGTAGGTGGGGAGTGGGGTCAGATGCAGGGCGTGCTAGACACAAGTTGTAAGCGAACCCGTGGGCCGATCCGGGAACGTTCGAGAACTCACAAGGAATGTGGTTAGACGACGCCGCTTCGCGGCGGTGAATTCATGGTGAGGTGTTTACTTTGCTCTGCTTTGATCATGATTGAGGCCTTGCAAGATCTCTCAAGATCTCAGAACAAAATCAACCTCGCAAGAAAGCAAAATTGTGAAGTCTTGCAAGATCTTGCGAGATCCTGCGAAACCTTGAGAGATCTTGCAAAGAATCATCAAAGTGAAGCATTTCTCGCATTTTCTCCAATCTTTGCCCCAATAGTGTTCGGCGTTGCTTGCTTTCTCAACCACCCTGAAATCCTATCACATACCATTGATACTTTCTCTATCGCGGCCAGATTACCTTCCCTGCAACCTCCATTGTTGGTTGTTGCGGCATGTTTCTATCCGTCTTCTCACACTGCGTGTGTCACGGTGTTGTTCTGGAAATTTTTTATGAATCTTTGTCGCATCATGCTTCCCATCGAAATTTCTTCAGCACTGCTCCGAGCCGCTCGTCTGATTCTGTCGTTATATTCGGCGCAGGTATCACCTCACTGCTGTAGAATTCTCAGTGTCTATTTACGTCCTTGATTCAATACTGTGACAACATGGTTGCTGTCAGTCCGGCGCTACACGTCTCTTCCTCTTCCCCACCTTCAATGGCATGAGTGAGTATTCTTGCTTCTCATTTCGAGTGCGGCACACTTTCTTGTCGTGTGAGTGTTCCCTGTTGAAAAAAGAACAGAACAAACAAAAGAAGAGCAAGTTCTCGAACCAAATACTAGGACAACGCTCAAGGAATTGGTCTAGAAATCCGCATTTCGCAGGTTGGAATTGGTGGCGAGCACTATAGGCCACTGTCCAATGCTAACACGGGAGAGTACAACCAATTCCAAGGTGCGCTTGGTCAAAATATGCGAGATCTGTGAACTCACCGTCGTTAAATCCGTCGTGCCGTCGACGGCCGTTTTTTCGACGGCCGACAACTTAGAAACCCGTCCCGTCAAAGTGTCTAATTGGAAGCCCCTTCGGCATCGCCGATGATGATGACCGGATGGAGATTGAAGGCCGGATCGGCCAAATAGAGTCAAACAACACGTCCTTTAGCCTGGACGTTGGGAAGACATCGCGAGTTGTGTGCGAGGTGGGGAGTAGCCTGATTGAAGTGCGTCGAGGGGATTTGAAGTAAATGCGGATCTAATTGTCGTTGTTGGCAACTGAAACTCTTGAGGAGCAAGTTCTCGCGTTCGAGAAACGGCAGGGATAGATTCAACGGGAAAATCAGGCTTTGTTAACCACCTGCAAATCCATTATGATGCTATGAATTGAACTGGGTTGCGATGGACTGTCTTGGGTGAATGAGCGAAATATGGAATGGAAGATTTCGAACATCAACCCAGATGCGAAAGAAGTGGCAACAGGGAGTGCCTAAATTAGCCGGCATACAGCAATCACAGACGCAACGTCCATCGGACAGAAGCCGCAACATAACGCACGGTACCCGTGGACTTGTGTTTAACAACAAGAATACTAAGCCATTGCACCGACACATAATCCTTGCCATTGTTGAATGCATTTAGCATTTGCTGAAAACCGTTTTGAGTTGAATGTGCAAAACAATCAGAAGATATACGGATATACGGACATTTTCTTCGCTTTCCTCGAAGCCATATTTTCGTTCCAAGGATGGTCTCGGCCCCAGTAAACTCCGGCCCCCGCTGTCGCGTTGTCTCTGCCGTTATTGAGGCACGAGCCGTCGACGTATACTTCTAGGGGGTTGCTATTCGCTGTAACTGGACCATAAAGCTTGTCGCGCTTCTGCTCCGGCGTAAATTTTGAGTTCAGCTAAACAGAAGGTCTATCTCACTCGCATTTGGGAGTGGATCACGCTCTTTTAGGCGTGGGAGGCGGGCGGGGTTGGAACGACGTTGGTTCCGTCTGCCGTGTTTGTCGACGAGGGGGGATCGGGGCCGAGACCTTGAATTCGATTACCAGTGCCGCGTGGTCTGAGCCTTCTTTGCCGGGGGAAGGTCCTGGTCAAATTTCAGAGAATTTGAGCCAGAAGAAGTTGAGCATTGCGATGATGACCCAAATTGGGAACATTACTCCATTCTAGTTCTCTGACAAATTCCACAAATTTTTTGAGGTTCTGAGATGATACCTTGGCTCCTGGGGAAACCCCTGGTCAAATTTTAGAGAATTTGACCCAGAAGAAGTCGAGCATTGCGATGATCACCCAAATTGGGAACATTACTCCATTCTGGTTCTCTGACAAATTCCACAAATTTTTTGAGGTTCTTAGATGATACCTTGGCTCCTGGGAAGTCCCTGGTCAAATTTGAGAGAATTTGACCAAGAAAAAGTCGAGCATTGCGATGATGACGACTTGGGGAGATTATGGGTATGGTGAGCCGGAAGATAACACAAGCAAGGGGAACGGGCACCTCGTGCCCAGCATTGAGCGGCGTTCATAGCCCGATTGGAATGGCGGTTCTGATGTGCTGGGGATGGGAGACCGAGTTAGCAAGGGAAAGAAAAGTCGCGGGAGGCCATGCAGAGCCTCGAGTGGAAGACGGCAGGGCTGAGGAGGTTGGTCTAACCACCGTGGAATGATCCTGTACGCGACTCGACTTTGCGCACGACAGTGGTCGACATCTTGTGGGTCGAGGAAAGTGGAGCGCTGAGCAGGCAAGGAGATGGTGGTGGAAGTAAGAAAGACGCGCTTTGGATCAGTGACAGCCGAATCACCAACCAACCTCCTGGATGTCCATGTGATGGTTTCATCGTCTGATCCGACGGTCGGATGAGCGGCCCGCTCGGCTAAGGACTTGAACGTTTTTGAAAGAAGTGAACTGCGTCGTAAACTGAAGTTATCGCACAGCTCCCCGATTAAGTTGACGAGGCATGCGCAAGTACGCAAGGTTGATTCATTCTTGGACGGCATATGATATTGCTTCGAAAGTGGCCTCCAGTTCTTCTGGTGGAGTGTCGGGTGTATGGCACGTATGGCTGCCCTACCCGCGCGCGGGGCCCCTTCGGACCAGACATATTACATGCAAGATAATTTTAGTTTTTGCTGAGGTGGCCCTAGACTTCTCGAGATTTCCCCTAATTTTGTCTCTTTTCTTCCAATTTTCCCCAGTTTCTGCCAATCCGACCAAGATGGCCAAATTTCTGAGAGGGTTCCAAATTGTCCCCAAATTTCCGAAGGAGTTTTTTTCCTGATGCAAGCCACTTCCCCACTTCGAACACGTGCTTCGAACGCCCGCCGCCCTGCCCTTCCAATGCACCCCTGCTTCGAATGCAGCCCCACCTCGACCATACGTGTGCCTGCGTTCGTCCCCCATTCGAACGACTTGCCCCCCTGCTTCGAGCCCCGCCCCGCTCACTCCGACCGCGCATGCCCTCACTTCGAATAGTGGCGCGCCATCTGGGACGCCCGCCGCATACTTCGAACGCGCCCAATTCGGACTCCTGTCCACGCCCCGCGCGCAAGTATACCTGTCGCGCATGCATAAATATCGCGCACGCAAAACCCCCGTACACACGCTCGTCACTCGACCACGCCTGTCACGCACCCATGCGCATTGCATAAACCCGTTGCACGCACACAAGCACGCCCCTCGCGTGCGCGCTCGCCGTGCACGCCAGCCCATCGCGCATGTACACCCGTAGCACCCCTCGCGTACGCCCACTCCAAGTGCACGGCCGTCGCACCCCTCGCGCACCCGCACTCATGGCGTGCACACCAGATCAAAGATGCGAGAATGTCACAGTCCATTCACACACTCCAACACTCCCCCGGGACGAGACCAGTCTCGCCTAGCTCCCCTGCAATCCAACAAGATTCCGCAATCACTCATGTTGAACTGCTCAAGCATGGCCTCAGCGTAAGCGCGTTGCGTAAGATGGATGTCTCCAGTAGAAGAGTCACGCTCAATCTTGATACTCAACAGCCACTCTGTGGGATCAAGATCCTTCACTCTGAATGAAGAGCTAAGTTGAGCAATGACTCGGTCGATATCAGCATCATCCTTAGCACAGATCATGCCATCATCGACGTAAATAGGGAGGATGATGCGCACGGCTCCATTGGAATAGATGTAGCACGAACGATCAGACTGGAGACACCGAAAACCCATCTCACATAGCTTTGCACTCAGCTTCTTGTTCCATTGACGGCCAGCCTGCTTGACGAAGACGTTCGCATTCGGATGGAGTTTTGTCTCAGTGTGATGCAACAACCGGCCTTGACCGCGAATGCACGACGAGCACAGAGGTTGATGTCGAAGTTAGGGGATCGGCCCTTAGTGAGAGCGCCGATCGCGCCTTTGTTGTCCGATCGAACGAGGACGTGGATTCCTTGAATGCGAGCTGTTCGAGGAAGAGGAAACATAGCTCAAGGGTGACCGCCTCGAGCCAACAGATGTTGATTCCTGCATGTTTCCATTTCTTGCGCAGTTTAAGCGTGTACCAGCGCTCGCCAACGACGATCTTACT
>JARKIC010003636.1:0-13875 GCA_029378375.1 Mycena olivaceomarginata | reverse complement strand
CGGGAAGTTGACATTTTCATGAAAAAAGGAGCGGAAGAATGAAAATCTCGAAAAAGTGTAGCGGAATATTAAAAACTGCACTTTGACCCTCATAGGTACGCAGCAGCCCCGACGGAAAGGACGTCAGGCGCTGCCATTTCATCATCATCGAGGACACGGCCTTCTTTCGAAACATAAACGTCATGCTCCTGTGTACTGTACAGATTTTTGAGTTATTGTGAGAGTTACAAGACAACGGTGCCCCTGGATTTTTGCATGAGCACTCATACGATATGAATGAGTTCTGGGTGCTCCTTATCTTTTCTGTGACTGCATCCAGTTCCTTGCCGCCCTAGATTTCTACTTTCCTCTCTACCCTGTTTTCCAACTCAACCTCTTCCCTGTTTTTTAACCACTTGCCCTCTTCCCTGACTCTCAATTTATCGTTACATTCCCTCAGCTCCTTGTCCCTGCTGAGTCTCATTTCGATTCATCTTACTCCATTCACTCATCTCTTGTGTATAAAAGACTTCGCTTTATTTCTCAATAAAATCACTTTTACCTTGCCCCACTTTGTGCAGTTTAAGTCGCTCTCACTCGCACTCTCGTCTCCGCTCTCGCTCTCCTTTCGCTCCCGATCCTCGCCCACGCTTCGCCTACGCACTTCGTCTCAGTCAGCCGCCGGGTGCCCTTTTACAGTTCCTTAGCAAGTTGAAACACTCGCATATTTTACTCCTCCTTCCTTCCTTCAGCGAGAGCTCATCTGTTGAGTTTTAGCTCGCGCTTGGACGGTCGGCAGGCGTGTCAAAGGTCCTCGAGGCAAATTTTGGCATTTTTACTTCATCCATCCAGCCATTGAACGGACTTACTGACGCCCCAACTGGATCCTGATTTGAATCGTTAGCATTTCCTATGGTTCTGGCTCTGACTGAGACTGCCGCCATTACATCATGTCCATCGACTAATCTCTAACCTTTCATTTTGCCCCAATTGCATGTTTCCTACTCCCTGTGTCTCATTTTTGAAGATGATTTCATGCCCAACCAGCTAACCTTTCCCTCAGTGTTGTTTCCACAAACAGCTTGGTGCTATGATGGCGATATTTTGGTAGCCCTCAACAGTCAGTTAGTATAGTGGTATGCTCCGTGGTTGCCGTTAATTGGGCCGTGTTGCTGAGTTCGGTGGTTCGAATCTCGCTTTTGCGATCCTTTCCTTTTGACATGGCTTCGGATTAATCTTGCTGCAGCAACTTGTGTGAAAATTTAATTTATTTCTACAGCAACTTGTGCGAAAAATTTAAACTTTCCAGCTCAGCAACTTGTGCCAAAATTAAATCACAACTGCTGATATCACTGTTTTCACGGATGAATTAAACCAAGGCTGTCTTGCATCAGATGTCGGGGAAGACGAAGACGACACAAATGAACACCCTGATTCAACCAGTGCTCAACGCATGACTATCCCTGATGATGAAGATGATACAATGATTGTGCTCTCACCCGACATGCTTGGTAGGGATCCCGTTTCATGTGGCATGAGCGGAGAGGACAAGAAATATTCAAAACTTTTTGATGACATGTTCTATCGACCATGCGAGCTTGAGGGTATGTGCGCCTGGGATATTTTTTTTTTTCAGAGATTATACCAAGGAGAAGAAACCCCCAAGTCGAAAACACAACGTAATGTTTACCTTAGTTTCCAACCTGGTCATCCTCAGTTCACCACTCACTGCCTGAAGAAGCTGGAATCCACCCGTGTCATATCTGTACTTCAAGGTTATCGTGTCCCTCGAAATGACCTAGATAATGACAAAATCAAGTACGCCGTTGTTATTCTTGCATGATTCAGGCCTTGGTCGAGTTGCAAAAGCTCGCCTCTGAAATCTCCAGACTAGGGCTGGCTTGACGCACTTGCAGTCACTATGTCACCAGAACACATTCGAGTTACGCTGAATATGCAGCTTCTCTACCAAACCCGCGATGCGAAATTTGACTTTGTAGCTAAGTGTGGCAAGCGGCTGGCAGAAATGATGAGAAAGGCCAAAGATTCAGGGATGAATATTGACGAAGGTGAGAATGTTTACGACCCCGTATGGGAAAATGCGATGCAGATGGCTGTTGACTCGGATGATCTTGACGGAACACCGCTCGCAAAAAATACAAGGTCTACGAGAGATGCAGATGAGATTGTCAAAGAGGCGGGAAGGAGAGGTTTTACTTTGCAGAGCAAGGCGCAGTTCAGACAATCTTTCAGGAAAAAACACGACAAGGATTTGAGGAGGATATATTTGAGGGCCAATGTTGCGAGTAAAGCGCTCCTTGCCGAAAAGAATTCACTTATTAAACGCCGTCTAAATGCTGCAGCAAAGAGTAAAGAGACTAATGTTCACCTTCACCGAGTGTCCGACAAAATTCCACGGGCGCGCTGTACAACACTGGAAGAGGAGGCCAAACTAGCACGTGAACTATGTGAAAGATTTCGAATGAAATCGGCTTCAAATTCAACAGACACACCTTGGACATCTTTGCTACCGTACCAGTTATGCTTTCCATTAGTGATCAAACACACATTGAACGATGAGCAAACAAGAGCATTTCTTCTGTTGGCTGATAAGATCGGTAGAGAATTAGCAACTGGCCGAAAGGAGACAGGTACTTGTGGGCTCACGAGTACTCATGAGTATGCACAAGTTTTTTTCGGGAAAGTGATTCATTTAAATAATACAAGTCAATTTGAGTCATTGTCAACCTCAATAGACACTCCATCTGCCACCTTTTCCTTCCCTTTCAAACACTTGGATTTATCCTTGAACGCCTGAACTATTTCTGCACAAGGAATCACATCCGGCAGATCAAACCATGAACCAAGGACTGAAGCAGCACAAGTGGACTCATTGGAGAGAGAGTGTTGCATCTTGGATACTGTTAGACAGTGTTGACACATTCTGTGCAAGGTAGTCTTTCGCTCACCTTGATGCATCACAGTTGTTCTAACATGTACTCAAAGAATGTGAGGCGAACTATGTTAGAGCCGGACTGTAGAAATAGAAATAGAAACATTGCTGGGCTTGAGGTCCTGCTTCGTAGCCTGCAATGCTTTTCCGTGTCCCTCAGGGACAAGAATTGTGGTGTTAGGGGATTCAACAAGTGACCTGGGGCTTACTGGGCCGGGTTGATAATAAACTTGTTGTATCTAAACAAGGAAGCGAACAAAGATCAAAGTGAGCTAAACTACAGATGCAAAAGCCCAAGATACAATTAATATGGGATGAACTCATAAGTACCCACATGAGTACTTGGATTGTGAAATGTGAAACCCGGATCCGTGATGACTCCTGTCCGAAGCCGTATCTCCATTTGTAAACCTCTCTCACATGGCTGCGGTTAGCTGACAGAGATTGCTTATTTATAAAGTGGGAGCCAGCGAGCACTTGTCGTTACTTAATATTAACCCCCACAGGTATTTTTCAAAGATCCTTGTAGATCTTCGTATGCGCCCGTTGGCCCAGGTTTGTGTGCTCGCTGCACACCATGGCGAACCTCCTCCTCGAGTTCTGCTGCCGTGGTGGCAACAACGTTCTCACCCCAACCTTCAAATTGTCTGGAGCCCTTGCATTGATATCAAGGACTTCAAGCTTTTGCTGCAAGACCTCCTCAAAGAATGCGTCTCCTCGGACTTCGGCCATCGTCTTCTGGCCCTACCACCAAATTTTGACAACAAAGGCAGTCAATACTCAGTCGTACTGCGAATCTCGGTCCATTCTCTGAGGCCGTCCTGAACGTCAAAGCCGCGCTTCAACAGGATCCTGAAACTCGAGGGTTGTCTCACCGTCGTTTTTGCAAGACCGGTATGCAGGAACTTACCCTCTTCGTCCCTGGCTCTCTACTTAGCTCACGGTTGTCGGGCTCCATTCATCTCGCCTCCCGGGCCGCCAGAATGGACCGTGATCTGCGCATTCACTGTCAACAGCGTGCATTTCGACTATCTTCTGTTGTGCCCGCGCCGATTGATGTCCATTGGCCGAACAGGCTCCCGTGTTTTGTCCCAAACACTGTGCCTGAACATGCATTGTTTCGTTTCCCTCAATATTTCGCTGAACTTCTCACAGTTCCCCGCCTATTTCCTCCGACCCCCGGCAGATGTATCGCTGATGGCCAGTGAATTTTTGCATTTTCTCGTTGCTTCCGTCACTCACCTCCATTGTTTCTTTTTCTAGAACCACGGATTCAAGCTGCCGCCCTACCAGGACAAGGGAATATTTTGCTTTCTTCAAACCTTCAATGCGCGGCTGTTGTACTGGTTTGGACACCATTGACCTATCCCTTGCAGACTTGAACCTCGCATGATATGTTTAATGTGGTCCGATCTCTGCTTCAATTCAACACTTTTGTTCCAAAGTCCGTATTCTGAGTAATACTGTTACTTTAATGTTTCTTGGTGGTACACCTTTTTCACCCCTTTATTCGTCAACTCAAGGCTAATTAATATTGTGTACCCTGTGCTGAACATCTTTGAATTTTTAATGGACGTTTGACCCGTTTTTTCGTTGATTACACAGTGGAGGAAATTTGTACCAAAATGAGAAAGGATAGAATTGTTCTTTAAAACTATCAAGTCTTCAAGTTGCGTTTGTTCGTACGACAGCATTTCAATAAGAATTCAGATCTCTGTAGGGACCTGACCAGAGTGTGTTGAGTGGATAAGTCTACAAAAATTCCCCTGATCAATCTCAAAGAAAGCAATGGCGGGATCTTGGCGGGATCCGCTTTTAGCCGGTGCCGGAGCAAGCGCAGGCGTGTCTTGTCTTCTTGTACTGTACCATTTCGATCAATTCGTACCCCCTTGTGACCTGTGACCCGCGTTTACGAATTCGCGATTTCGTACTTGGGTCGGGAAGAGTGTGACACCAGAAAATTTTCGTAAATCAGCCGCAAACTGCCAACAGATCCTCCTAACTCCCAAGATGCTTTCCAGAGGGTGCTACACACTTTGAGAATATTGCAAAATGCGGGATCAAGACACTGGACCGAAATGGGACAAGTACTTATTGGCATCAGTCAGATCAATTTCTCACATAATCACATTGCAATTTTCTCGATTTCGACACCCTTGCCCCTGTGGAGAATCTTCCTGACGCTCTCAGGAGGGTCCCGGATGGGCCGAAAAAGCTTGTGCTACCCTCCCGAGATCCCGAGTGAATGTGGCCAGAGAGACGTAGAGAAACGGTGAAGGCAACGTGAAAGGAGGGTTGACGACACGTCAAAAATGCCAGCCGTGTGAACGCCGCGGCGCCGCTTGGCACCTAAGCGGCGCGAGGGACGAAAAGTCGATTTTTGGGGCCATTTTTTCAAGCGATTTCGTGACCTGTTTGGAGGATTCGTACATGCCCTCAGTGACCTGTGACAGGTACGAATATTTTCGTAAATTTTGGGCCTGTGACCTGTGACATACGAATTGAACGAAATGCTACAGTATGTTGAAACGGAGCACATTGTAAAGAGGGATAAGAAATCAGATCAAATTTGAAGCCGCCAAATTTCAAACATTAGGGTGCGGCAGCTAGGTGACCTGCACCATAGAAACTTATTTTAGGTTGTCGATGTCAGGTGACTGGCTGCGTGACATGTCGATCACACACGTGACGAAGCGTCTCTTTGGTCTCTCTCAGTCCACTTTTTAATTTAATAAATTGTCAATCAGTCTGATGTCCGGGGAGCCCGATCAATAACCGCGTGACCTCGTGTACGAACCTTCTGTCCAACTTCTGTCTCTTGGCTCCCTATATCTCCCTATATACGTCCGCAACTGGCACTTCCGACAATCGCTTCCATCAGCCATTTGACAAATAACTTGTGGCTTGTTTGACCTTGTGAGCTTGTCGACAAGCTCACAAGGTCAAAAAAGTCAAAACATGAAAAATCACCCCACGGAAATCGGCAATCAAGCCCTTGGCAACCCTTGAAAAAAAAAAAAAAAGCAGAATTTTGCAAATTTTCTGAGCTTGTCGAGATTTGGGACTCAGCTTGTGGCCTTGTGAGCTTGCGAGCTTGATTGACCTTGAATGGCCTTGTTTGGCCTTGTACAAGCTCACAAGCTATTTGTCAAAAGTCTGATGTCCACCTGCTCCTTGCCCTATGTGAATTAAGGATTTACCTAGAGTGCATCTCTCACGTCATTGTCTGATATCTCATCAAGATTTTTGTACACACGAGACACGGCGACTCGACGCGACGCGACGCGACACGACCTCCAATACCAGGAAATTGGGATGCAAAATGGCAGCCATCCATCTGTGTGTGGGCTACAATGTGCATTTTAAGTTCGTTATGATGCTGAAAAAATAGAGAGGATATATCTTTTCCCTGTATATTCTGCCTCTGGCTCCATACAAATGCAATTGAGGCAGCAAGAAGCCCCTCTGCGGTGTAGATGGGATCCGATTTCATTTGCGCCTTCGTAGGTCGCGGCAGCAAGGATAGCGACTTGATTGGGATAACCGTGCCGAGATCAACCGGAGATCAACTGATTGACAATTTATTAAATTAAAAAATGAACTGAATGGGTTCGAATTAAAAATTGAGCACCCCTATTTAGAATGGTTCATGTATTTTAATATTGAAAAACCCTTGACTATGTCTTTCCATGCCGAAGGCGCGGGTCCTAATCTTGTGATGCAATTGCAGAAGAAAATTACGTAGTCCCACGTGCGACTCACGTGGCTACTGACACGTTTCTCTTCTCGTCAATTCCCCCCATTGTCTATGCTCTATCTGACCGTCATTCATTGCCCCCTTCTGGGCGAACCGCGCGTGTTCCCTGTCCGTGTCAACGAAGATGACCCCCTCGGTGCTCTTGACATTGAGGCACATGACGTGCTCGCATTGCCAAAGAAAACGGAGCTCTTTCACTTCAAGGTGGTCGGAGCAAATGTGCCAAGTCTCTGGATACTGACGACGTCCAGTTGACGGATTTTGAACCGGCACCAAGAGAATCTAAATACGGACTTCGCGACCGTTTACTCAACGTGTTGGGCGAAATAATCGAGGATACACTCCCGCTTGCGTACTCAATCAGGTTTATCTGGCCCAATGGCCCCTCCCCAAACCGAATCCACATAGCTGTGATCGAATCTAATCGTACGTCTTCTCAGTCATTCCCAGAGAGTTGGGATTAATTATCCGCGAGCAGTTGTCATGCGTGCGTTTTTTGAGCAAAATTGGATATTCGAGTTGATCCATTTGCTAAAGGGATGTCATCTCTCGGCGCGCTTCCCGTGGAGCTACGTTCACGCTACCCAGCTGTTCAGAGCGCGTTTCTTCCCTTCTCACTGCATCACGGTACTAAACTGTGCGGTAGATCGCAACAATAACTTAATGCATCTTAGCCAGCTCAGCGCGCCCTCAGAGTGCGGTAAAAATCCTGTTGTCATCTATACCCATCCCGCCACCTTAGCTGGACGTCCGTTGGGTCGCTGCGGTCCCCCCGTCGCTCTGTACAACTCCCATCTTGCCGCCCTGACGGACGCCCTCGCCGACTTGCATTGCGGGCCAGCCCCCTCAGCTTGGATATTGGAGCAGACCCAGGAGCTCATACGGCTGAGTTTAGCCTTCTATACTACAGAAGTTGAACGCGAGAATGCGATTCGTCCTGTCATTGATAGGATCTTTCCGGGCGCCAAGTGGCAGTATAGGTTGGAAGGCGGTTCCGCCAAACCCGAGGCAATATGGGACGGCCAAGTGTTTGAGCTAAAAAATGAGAGGGGAAGTAGTGGCGATCCGACTGCGCAGACGATTGCGGATTACGAAAAGATCGTAGACAGCGTTGACCCGGCCAAACCTGAGGAGGTTCGTACAATAATTCTGTCTTTCTACTTAAAAATCTGACCCGGACTCAGATCGGACACTTCCGTGATCGCAGTGTATTGCCTCTGGTTCTCTTGAGTCTGGCGTCCACTCAATTTGAAGTATGCGCTGCCATTTACACCGACGTCGCCCAGGTGGATCACCTGTTTTCGATAAATTTGCATGACAGCATGCATCTCGAGGATCAGGTTCTCTGCCTCGCGCGTGTTCTCGCGGTACTGCAGACGACGATGACTTGCCTCAAGACATACTACACGGCTCTCCGGACAGAGCCGACACGTCCTCTCGAATACTCCTCCGCCCTTCATTTGCCTTCCCCGATATCTGCGGAACAGCCGTTCGAGCAGATCACAACAGCCCTCAACTTACGTTTCTTGTATAAGCTTTCTCGTCTCACAGGCGTGGCAATCGACCCACTCCTCGACGGCGACTGGCAAGCGAACACAAGGCACGCTGTGTTCGTAGCTTTGGGGGGCGGACACAACTCGATTCCTGAGGGTCACGAAGTGATTGTCAAATTTGCTCGGCGCTACAATGTGGAGGCGCACGAACTGCTGGCCGGGATGAACCTCGCTCCCAAGCTATACTATCACTGTTCAGTTCGCGGACGCCTTGTCATGGTCGTCATGGAGAGGGTTACGGGTATGATGGCCAGCCATTGGAGTTATCTTCAGGGAACCCCCCTTCCCCACTTCGTTTTGGAGGACACTCGGAGGGCGATCGGCGCGCTCCACGATCGCAATATTGTCTTCGGGGACCTCCGCCTTCCGAACATCATGATTTGCGACAACCGAGCAGTCCTCGTTGACTTCGATTGGGCCGCTCCCGCGGGCCAAGGAAGATACCCAGCGACACTGTCCGATCTCGACGTCTGGGCCCCCACGGTTGCACCTTATGGCGTCATGGAGAAGGAACATGACGACCACATGCTGAAAGCTATTGCGGCAGCATCTGTTCCTTGATGACATTGGCGTAGTACTCGCGCGCACCTTCGCCTCCCGCTCCAGCATCCATCGTACGGTGCCGGTCTCTCCTCAAGCACCCCCAGTTCCTCCAAGTCACGGCCCGTTTTAGCATTAGTTAAGCTCCGATTTTCCTTTTCCTTCCCCTACCGTAATTCATGACCAACCTCGCCACGCACCAACTCGACGTCGCCCCAGCCACATTCGCATTTACTCCATACACTCCACGTCGTTTTACTGAAATCCCTCGTTCCCCTCTCGTTTTCAATTTTCTCTCCTCTCATTTCTGTAGCTAAATAAGCATCCTACAACCCCATTTTAGTTACTTTCTTGCAAAACCCCTGCCTGCTTTATGTAGAGTACGCCCTGGGCCAGGTACGGCGAGTTGCGGGCGGAATCAAAATCATCGACAACGACGTGCTCGGGTATCTCAAGAAATAGCAATGGCGGGTTTTCTTTAATAAATTCTCAAGTGGAAACAATGGACTTCGATATATATAGTTTATTACTGGATCCTTCCCTGCACGCGGCGCTGACAAGGCGGGAAGTGGGCGGAGGGAGGCGGGAGACGATGAGCTCCTTAAGTGGACCAGATAAATATGCAGGTGTTCATGTGAATCTGTGGTGCCGCTACGATTTGGTTGGTGGTACCGCAGCTGAGAGAGAAACCAACGACTAAATGTCACTGGGGCAGCCTTTACACTTCCATGGCAGTTTGGCCACTGTACATCATCTACCCGACATGCAAGGTATGCAGGATGGACGTGTGATTTCACACATCAACTCACCGCTTCTGATATCATGATAGCGTTGGACGAATCTTGCGCCTATTCCTCTAGTCGGTATATACGGCCGTCGCTCTACCGAAAAATTCACATTTCACCAGGGCTTGATGTTCAAAGTCGGCATATTCATGGGCTGGAGCGACCTCAGTGTCGATGGGAGTGTCCCATGGAACACCCTGATCCCTATCTATCTCGGAGCATGCTTATGGACCATCACGTACGAGACGGTCTACCAGCACCAAGTATGCGGGCGTTCAGTTGCGTAGACGCGGCTAATTTTCCCTCGCATTCAGGACAAAATCGACGACCTGAGAATCGGAATCAACTCACCAGCGCTTCTCTGCCGCGGATACACTATTCCAATCTGTATTGGGACTGCCTTGGGGTTTATCGGTCTCCTGACATATGGGGGTATGCTGAACAACCAAGGCATCCCATTCTACGTCAGCGTCGCGGTTGCGGGCGTGATCTTACTGACGGCGTTGTTGCGCACCGATATTGACTGTCCCGGGGACTGCAAACAACTGTTTCTAGGCACGCCTCTGTTGGGCAAGATCATTCTCAGTGGTTTGGTAATAGACGCCGTGCTTCACCGTTGGAAGGAAGGAGTGGCATTTTGAAATCCGTGTGGCATACGAACCCGATCGGATGCTTTTAGAAGTAGAGCATACATATATAAAGAGAGGACGCGTGACTGTCGAATTGAATGTAATAGTACAGTAGATGAGCGAAATGGAGCAAGAGTCGAAAGATCCTTCGAAAGAGCCCAGAGGGCTACCCTTCCCCCCACAAAAGAAAAGAAATCGCGCGACCGCGCGCGAGTCGAAGGCAACCAGATTAGGTCCTCGGCTTGCCTTTTTTGGAAAGTCGGCGCAGGGCGTTGTAGCGACGTTGCGCGGGGAGGTCGGCAGAAGGATGGAGACGCAGGAATGTCGGGCGGAGCGGCAGCGGGTGTGTCGGGGGCAATTTTGAGTGTGGGGTCCGGCGCGGGTGGTGCTGAGGGCATCCCGAGGTGAGGAGGTGTCTCTTTTGAAATCGGGGCAGGAGCGCGCGCGGCGTCCAGCGTGATATCGATTTCTCGACGCCGGCCTCGCTGACGAGCTCCTCTGGCTGCGCTGCCGCTGCGTTGGATGCCTCCCAGGCTGCGGCCGGTCGCGCGGCGCATATGTCGCGTGGGGTAAGACGCAACGGCGTGGGCCGTGTTTGCGCGGTACGGTGTCGGATATTCTCAAAATTGTGTCGCTGCTTCTGACAGCTTCTGACATGCGTCGGATTTGAAAGATGTGTCGCTCTCCGCTGGAAGATCACCGCTTACCACCTCTTCCCTCAGGGCTGAATTGTCTTCGTCCTGCAGGCACCTGAACACTGTTTGTATTGCCGTGAAGTAGAGACCATTACGATGCTCCTTGTGCACTGCTGCCTCGATTTCTGTCGCCTTGCAAAGGATAAATTCAAAAGCTGGCTACGATGAGTGAACGAGAACAGTGACACTGCTTGGAGTAACTTACGAGCACCGGAGCCAAAGGCAAGAGTATCGTACAACATCTCGATGCACAAAAATGAACCACAGGCAAACCGAGTTGTGCAATATTTCCATATTTGGGAGTATTTTGCTTTGTGCTGCTTCAGAAATGGAATGAGCATGGATTTTTCCTTGGGATTGTGTTCGTGTGCCTGAAAGGAGTTCTCTGGGTGGAGAACACAAAAATTAACCACAGGCAAACCGAGTTGTGCAATATTTCCATATTTGGGAGTATTTTGCTTCGTGCTGCTTCAGAAGTGGAATGAGCATAGATTTTTCCCTAGGATTGTGTTTGTGTGCCTGAAAGAAGTTCTCTGGGCGGAGAACACAAAAATTAACCACAGGCAAACCGAGTTGTGCATATTTCCATATTTGGGAGTATTTTGCTTCGTGTTGCTTCAGAGGTGGAATGAGCATGGATTTTTTTGTGGAATTGTGTTTGTGTTCCTGAAACGAGTCCTCTGGGTGGAGAACAAAAAAATTAACCACGGGCGAAGCGAGTTATACAATATTTCCATATTTGGGAGTAATTTGCTTCTTGTTGCTTCAGAAGTGGAATGAGCATGGATTTCTTTGTGGAATTGTGTTCGTGTGCATGGGAGGAGTTCTCTGGGTGGAGAACACAAAAATTAACCACGGGCGAACCGAGTTATGCAATACACTGCGTTCAGGGCCTCCCTGGACACAGGTTTGTCCAGATATGTGTAGCTCTCCATCTGGCGCTCTCCGGACTGATGGAAAGGTTTGCTAGCCAATTTTTTCCGCCGGCCCCAGTGAGTCTCTTTGCTATCAATCATTCTTCTCCTTTTTCGATGTTCAAACGATTCAATTCCGCCTTTTTGGCGTCGACAGGTGAGCAGACTTGGTAGCATTCATATTTGTGGTCCGTTCTGCATCTTTCTATTCTGTTCAATAAATATTGCTTTCTATTTCAACATAAAGATCCCGTACGATGCACCAATAAACATTTGTATGGGTGTCCTTCATTGCTGTCGAATCTCCCCGGAGATCTTGGATACCGGAGCGAAGCGACGGTCAATTTTGTAAAATGTCATGTTTTGCGGGCACAATGCCAATTAACACGCAGTGTGTTGCGTGATTTCCCGACACTATTGAGTCGGCCCGGCCGAAATACAACACCACCTCTGTCAAGAATGAAGACCTGCCAAACGCCTGGATTAACGACCAGGCCATCAGGAGGAAATTGGAGGAGACAATTTTGTTCAGAATCGTACTCGCCCACCTCAGTCTTCGCGCACACAATGTCTGAGGGGAGGCGACTCGAGAGTACAGAATATATACTGCTACAAAAGAACCGATAAATATATATGAAACACGGTGAAAAATGTCCGCTCTATGTATGAAGTCCGCTGTACTCGTTGAGACCAAAAGTAACCGAAAGAAGTGCTTCTTGGCCGGATATTCCTTTGGCAACTTCTTCATCCAGAATTCGGAAAGGAACATACTTCAACATATTCAATCAAAAACAGCATGTACTGCACTTTCTTTCTGTGAAAATCGGTATCTAAATCATTTTTGGATCAAGGCGGAGTTTTTTGCCCTCTTTTAATTTATTCATGAGCCATTTAGGAAGCCCTTACACCCCCTAGATTTTTTTGTGCGTATTTCTATGGGTCAACGGCTAATTATCAGATATTAAAATATCCAAAAATACCATCAAGACAATCACAAGGAGGGAGATATCATCAATTTTCGATCGTTTTCCAAATTATTTCTTCTTCCTAGTCTTTCGTTTATCAGGTTAGGGGCCCCATCGCCTAAACTTGCTCCAGAATAAAATACTCAAGCACTAGAATGACTTTGACTGGCGAAGACCCCGCACGAAGAACGCAAGGGGAATTCAATCCGCGCATCCCTGACTTTCATTGAGACCTCTCGGGCGCACAAAGGTCGGACCCCATCTCGTCCGCGCCATCTGTTTTCGATCAGCTCAACCAGAGGCGCTCAACTTCTGTCTAGCTCAGAAGCTGCGAAATGGATTGGTCTCTTGTTACCTGAGAAGCGATGATCGCCGTCATGTCGAAGCAGGTCGTAGCCCGCCGCCGAATGTTGTCCAAAAGCAGTCAAAATGATCGGATGCCGCTCGGCGTATACAGTTTTTTGTTGCAAGTTCCTCACATTTTTTGTATGATTCACGGACAGACGTAATTTTATAAAGGGGGAGACTATTGATGGTTTCGCTGCATGCGTACGGGACTACAGACTCAGGCGAAGTGAATTATCATTGCATCACTCTCTTTATAAAATCAAGCCTGTGCCTTTTCAAGCTCCGCCATCTCCGCAGTCTGCCCACCAGCTTCTAACCGCATTCGTCAGTCTCTCTCCTCGCTCTCATGTGTGCTTGCCGCGGCTGCGTAATACGCACACACGTCCTTTGAGACCTTGTTTTTCGTCTTCCTCCGCTCCTTCTGCTTGCGTTCTCGGGCGAGCCCCTTCTTGTGCTCGTGCCTAGAGCCTTAGCAAGTCCTGACATCGTCTCAAACACTCAGCATTTTATTTTCATTGCAATTTACCGGTGTGTCTGCTCAATTCTCAACGTGTAAATTCAACAGAGTTCAATTCATACCAAAGGAAGGGGATGCGAGGCCGCGGAGCGGCCGAGCACCCGCTTATATGACTGAGATGGGTTGAGGAGGAAGTGAAGGTGGGGGAAAAGGTGAATGCGCCCAGTGATGCTCGTTCATTCCTTGTGTGTGTTATATATCTACTCAGTACGGATGCCGTACACATGCATGCATTATCTG
>JARKIC010003635.1:0-14006 GCA_029378375.1 Mycena olivaceomarginata | reverse complement strand
CCACCTCCCGACTCACTCCCTCGTCTACCTTTTCTGTCCCAAAATGTCCAGTGCAGACTTTGCCCTCAACAATCAGGACCCGGACGATGTTGCCTCTGGTCGTAGCCTCAGAAATTGTCGACCAACGGCTACCTTTGGACAGTATTGTAGGTTCTCAATGGGTTGGCCGCCGACTTGTAATTATTGAGATCCTATTCTCGGTATAGTCTCGTATTTCCTCTTCCAGTGCCCGCAGCTGAATTGGTAGCAGGACCCCTCGGATCGTACAATCAAGGGGAGTATGTACAAGCACCCCGCGATTCAAGCAATGACCAAGGCCACTGTTTTCAAAAACTTGTTGGCCAACGCCGTCCAGTACCCGGAATTGTTCGATGACTCTGCCCCCCAGCCGCTCGACGACGACCCCCGCACCAAACCAGCCACCACGCAAGCCGCAATTTTTGGCTGTCGCAATCACTGTATTCATCAGTGTGGTACGTGCATTGCTCGAGCCATCGTTTGCTCCCTCTACTGGCCACGGCCCGACCCGTACCCTCCCGCCGTCCTTCCTTGCGCGCAAATTCCAAGAGTCAATCACCGAAAAAGCACGGTAAGCTTTTTGAAATCAAAGATGCAAGCCGTATTGATTTACATTGCTACACCCAGCATGAAACTATTCAAGGACATCGTCGCACCCATCCCCTCGCCGAAGTCATGGAAACCTTTGATTTTGCTCTCAACCAGTCGCTGTTTGGTGCGCACTGTACAGCGGGGTGTTTGTTTGCCCATCCATAGCTACCATTGTTCCGTAGTTTGTGTGATGGTTGTCAATGCATTTCTTTCCCCGCTTTCCTTGCCGCTGTCGTCTTTTGTCCTGTTCCTGTACCGGCTTGCACATTAAGTGATTGCGACATTACACCAATCAGACATTTGTCTGTGGGTCTGTGAGTGTCTGCGGGAGTCTGCCGGTCTAACCGACTATCGGTCTGCGCGTCTGTCGATGTCTGTCACAGACATAGCTTGTCTGACAAAGACAGGGGGCAGTCTATCGGTCTGAATGGTCTGTGGGGTCTGACACAGACAGCTACAGACATAGAGTATTTTCCTGATGTCGCCGACTGACATCTACGAAGCCGTTGCAGCCATCGGTGGGCCTCGCCAAGGCTGTGTGTACCTAAGCGAGAAAGCGCTGTTCGAGATCTTTGATGACGGCTACACAAAGCTCGCGGCACCTCGGCAACGGTTCCGTGGGCCTAGACATCCCACGCTCTAGGCGAGGCCGGAACGCAGTGATTCACCCTAGATGTAAGCGGAATGGGTAACCCCGAGACATCTGAATACTTACTTCACAATTGCTTCACAATCATTGAATTTTCTGCTCGCAATGGACTACATACCGCCCAGACCTCGACAAATAGCGAGACTCCTCCATCTCGGCGTCTTCGTTGTGGAGGTGTGTCTAGGCGGCTCATCACACCTCGTTATTGATGTGACTAGCCAGCTAGATGCGTAGGGCTGCCGCCCGTTACCGTAACGGCAACGGCCGTCGATTTGGCGGCCGTTTTTCTAGTTTCCACAGCTCCAACGGGACGGGACGGGTGACGGGACGGCCGTTACGGCCGTAACGACGGGTGGTTGATTCATTTTGCTATTTCACCTCAATTTCATCGATACACCGGCGAATTTCGACTCGGATTCCCTTAAACTTATGGTTTACCACCCATTTCAGCATCCCTTTGTCGTTTGCCGGGAAACAACCACCTCAAACTTGTAGTTGAACTTTGGCAATCAACCTCGGAGTTTGCCGGGCAGCACAACCAAAGAAATCTACTGCCTGTTTTAACCAATAGCATTTCAATGCAAACAAGAGCGGCATCCAATGGGTGAGCCTGGTAGATATACACATCTGTACACAGAAAAAATGCTAAAATGAGTGGTTTCAAAGCACCTTTGCAAGACCCATTTCAACAGCCGTCACGGCCGTCGTTCAACGGGCCGTTGGAAGGTAGGAAAATTTGTCAACGGGACGGGAACGGCACCCGTTCGACGGCTGCCGTTGAGCCGTTGCGACGGTCACGGGCGGCAGCCCTATAGATGCGGCTAGACACCGCCTCCGGCTAGGCGGTGGCTAGGTTTCTCGAACCGGCGTCGTGTATCAGGGGCCGACGTTGTGACCCTCGTTGTCCAGAAAACTCTCGCTACACTGAACACGATAATCCACAGTTCTTTTTACAGCACATCCACTAACTCTAACCCTTCCCGAAAAATCAAATGTATTTGAACTATCCTACTACACATTTATAGTCACTTGCACTGACTTCCCACTCGCAACCTCGTTCTCAAGTCTGTTAGTTACCGCACCTTGATTACCGTTACCCGCCCTTATTATGTAAGTTTCCATTTTAGGAACTCACGTGTTTGCGTCCTGGACGCGTCGAATTGCCTTGTTGGCGCGTTTTTCAAGGTTTCTGTCTTGGAACAGCATTAATTATTGTTTTTTACTCTCTATATACACCATCATGGAAAAAGAACACCATGAGAGGGTGTCAACACCCAATTGTGCGCCTGGAGCTGCTTTGATGCCAAGCCATCCACAACTGATCAGGCAGCAATCACGGATACTGTTCAGACAGCTCCTGAACCTATTATAGACCTGAGAATGTATTCCCAAGAAATTTGTTGCACATTAACGTCTGAAAGCGCGTCGTTCCAAGTCTCGCGCAGTTTCAATTAGATCCGAAAAGGAAAGCTTACATAATAAGGGCGAGTAACGGTAATCAGGGCGCGGTAACTAGCAGACTAACACATTTACACTCAACTACCTACCAAAGAGACACCCTCATATTTTTCGATACTCCTACATGCATCGGAGTGAGAGACGGGAAGTTGAGGTTATACCGTAAATGACTTACCGTCGATGAGCAGCAATAGAATCAATGCAACCTTGCGAAAAATCATTCTTCCATGTTGGAGCGGAATAAGAACGAGAAATTATCGTGGGGCTGGTGTTCAGGTCTGCTGCAGATATAAATGCACAAGATAACGAGCGAAGACTGAGTAACTAAACTTGCGCAAATCCTGACACTAGAATATTCGCAACAACAGAAGTTATCAATGGGAATTTGCAAGTCAGAATGAAGACAGTGTCCCTTTGTGAGTGCGAATTAGAGGTACCTAGGAAGTTTCAAGGCCTGCAGCAATTTCAACGAACAAAGTAGCAGGAGGGAACAGAACAGCAGATAACTTAACTGGCACATATCAGCTGCCTGGAGCATCGCAAGCTGGATGTAGCTGGATGTCAGGAATCGGAATTGGGAACTGAGCATGAATTTAAAGAACACAAGGGAGTGGTCGGCCGCTTCGCGGCCTCCCATCCCCTTTTGTGAAAGTTATTCACTCTTCAAGGGTAACGTACCAGTCAAATCTATGGTCCACTTGGTTGAATTGAGCTGTGTTGAATTAGGTTGGCTATTCACTGCGCAGGATTTGGTGTATTTCTGTTCTCTTTCGAATGTAATTTCAATTCTGTCGAAGGTGTTTGTTCCAAATCCAGGGGAAATCACCAATGAGTTGAAATTTTACACAGCAACAAAAACTGGAGTTTATCTGTCTGACTTCGTTGAATTAAGCTTAGTCGATTCGAGTATTCATTGTGAGGTCCACAAAGGATCCTTTCGACCCTACCATTAAATTCTGACCTCAAGAGGTGAAGGTTTTTCAAATTGAACTTATCTGTAGGACATCTGTTAATTTTTGTATCTGTTAATTTTTTTCCAGCGGTTGATTACATTTGACACTATTTACACCAGGATGAACATGTTGGCCGCGTGCCGCCTTTGTTTCGATGGGGTGAGAGACATCTGTCAAAATTAGCGCCAGGGCAGTGTCTGTCAAAGTTATAGTTCGCCGCGGCCAGTTTGATACCTGTCATGTCTGTCAAGTTTGCTGGAAGAATGACGTCAACGTGACGTGTTGCCGCGTGCCGGATGCTGATTGCCTGTGAGCCGGTGGGAGGAGAGCGCTCGGGAATCACCTGCCAAGTAATATATCAGCGGAGCTTAAAAAGCTTCGGACGGACGGACACACGTTATTTTATAAAGAGAGTGATACTTCGGACCCTCGAATGAATCGTATCGGGCTCTGACTAACCGACGTACGCAGACGTCGGCCCAACCAATGAAGCACCAGACCAAATCATCAAAATAGGCAGGTAAAACGGACCAGAAAATATCTACCTTGCTAGTACCATGATTCGAGGGCGATAAGGGGCCAGGAGGATGTTAAGGGAATAAGAATAATCAATAATGGAAGTTAAAACGTACCAGGACGATTCATCAGGCGGCCGCTACGGTTGGGCTTGAAGCACACCGAGCGGATGTACAGGAGAAGGGATAATATTTACCTTGTGATTGGAATTAGGTATTATCATGCGCTAAGCAGAAGGAATGAATGGAGCGGAAAATAAACAGGAAACAGAAGTTATCGTACCGGCATCTCCCTCAGAAACTCGTGGAATTTGTTCAACGAACCACTTCCTCCTCCTCAACACCGTTGGTAACGAAACTTTGGGAATGAAATGAGGTATGGGGGACATACAGTTATGCGATCTTAGCGAGGCCGATGAGGGGGCCCTCGGTAAAGTTCAAGTCACGAGGGAGCGATATGGAGCTCGACTTGAAGAGAGTGGGTGACCACGGGTCTGGCTGCCTCTGCTAGAAGCTTACCAAGGTTTGCATCGGTGACAGGACAACTGGTTGACGATAAAAATCGAGGAAACAATGAAAGTACGATGTTGAGCAAATAACAATAACCTGAACGCACAGCACGACAACCACCGTAGCATTGATGCGGATGGTTGGTCAAAAGATTAGCTACAGCGGCGCGGCCAAGAATCTGCGGTGAAAATGATCACTACAAGTAAGCCAAGGCACGAGAGATATAAATGTACCTCTGGGTTTCTGCTCAACGAGAACGAAGACAGTTGAAAAACCAAGAATGGGAACATCCTCAGTGGGGAGAATACTTTCGAGGAAAATAAATATGGCTTATACTGCGCAAAAAAACAGCAACGTGTAGGGTTCCTCACTCGAATTCGAGCGCAGAGCACTTATTGTCAGAGAATGAGTGTCGAAGGGTTGAACAGGTTGTGCTAACATCGCCATCGAGAATCTTTTGAAGGAAGGGGAAAAGGAGGAAGGTAAGAGATGAAACGCACCGTCCAATCCATCGATACCCCCCCACTTCGTCGCTTCGCATGAGGAACTACCGCTCGTCCCGCCTACCGCAACGCGCATCTTCAGGCGAACGCTGGAATTCCAGTGCATCAATATTTACATTGGGAAAAGGGGGGTGAGAAGGAACGCACGATCTTAAAACAGGGCTGCCTGCATCCTATTTACCCGCAGGTTCTCCACAATACTCTCCTTCCTGTTCTGTATCATGGTGGGAAGGTCTGCTTGCTCCCAGAGCAATAGGCTTGGTCTTGTACCTGGGGTGCAGCCGCGAGTCAACGTACATCCGGCTGTTCATGCAGTTGCCAGTCAGTGACCATGTCAAGGGTGAGAAGAGGAAAAAGCGTAGGCGAAGCGGGAGACACTCTGCCATGTCAATAGAGGCGCAGCGCCCGGCAAACCGCTCCCGAACGAGCAGCCGCAGGCGGGGGACTCCACCGAGTACCAAGGACCAAGAAAGACACACATAAAATCCTCACCCGACTTCAACACATACGGATGGGTCAGTGGGAGAATCGCGTGGACTTCTAAGCTATCAAATCTGCGAGGAGGCGTCAGCGAGCGGTAGGAAGCGAGCGAGGAGCCAACTAAAGAGCGCCGGCAGCCGATTCATGCAAAGAGAGGTTCCACACGTGATCCCAGATTTTCCCACCTTTCTGCTTGACGCTGTGGCGGGAAAGAAGGTTGAAGATATGTCTCTCCTAGGGACGTGTGCGGAGGACAGGGTCCGGACTGGTGGCTGGACCAAGAGACAAGAGCACTTGTAAGGATTCAGATTAAGCACTATAAGGTGTTCGGATGGGCTGAAAAAAGAGGGGAGGATAAGAATTCAATAGCCCTTGTAGTATTGTGGCCGATTTTTCTTTTGCCCTGCCGGGTAGTTAACCAGGGTATTAGCTAGCAAGGAACATCCGAAGTCGAATATCGCTGGCGCAGAGACGCGGCGCCGGGGCCTGAGGCTATTCGAACCAGAGCGGAGCAATTTTTAACTTTGCAAGCACCTGGAGTCCAGTCGACGACTGGAAAACAGCTTAGAACCACCAAGAGTCGAATGCACATGGAGGAAGACGACAAAGGGAAACGGCAATCACCGCCATCAATGGGGCGGTGCTCCCTTGCGTCTGCCATCTTGTTTCCGGCGGCGAGCATGGGTGAGATTGGCATCTTCAGTTCCCGCCCCGATACCTGGCGCCACTTGGTGCAATCCCGCCCGCTCCATTTTCTGACCTCTGTGTCAAGATCGCGCAAGATATGGCCTGAAGGGCTTTGTCCCTCAAACTCAAAGAACCAAAGGAAACTTACATTTAAGATCTACAGGCAAGACTCCTCCACTCCGCGCGAAATTTGGTACGCTTTGAATGGTTTTTTACACGAAATCGTGTGCATATATGCAGCAGAAGCCGCGATGGTGCGTATTCGTAACTCTGAGTCTCTCAAGGCTAACCTTATTCGGCGTAGGTCCAGGTACTCTGCTGCTGCCTCTGTTACTTGGGGCAACGCCCGTCCAGTGTTATCCGAGCTTCCGAAGCCTGATGAAACTAATTGGCCAGACTGACCCCGGCAAAGACGGTGGAAGCCTAGTGTATTCTGGGGCAACAGCGGTGGAGATACACGTCCGTTTCCATCATCACTTCCTGGCCTCACGACGGTCACTATATAAGCGTTCGCTGCTCTTCTGTTACGACGCTGCGGACCACCATGGACGAGGAACAAGGTGCTAAAGGCAGTCTCCACCCAAAGCGTGGATCCGGAAGAAGAACGCAAGCTCTTGCGTAAACAAGACTGGCGCATCCTCGTCATTGTGTCCCCCTGTATCTTTTTGCGTGTACCTCAAGTTTCAGCTGTGCTTCTTTCAAGCTCATCAGGCATTCTTTCTTCAGATCTGGATGGCTCGAACCTCGGGAACGCGCGGCTGCTGGGCCTACCGAAGGTAACTGCGTTAAAGACAATCGTGCAACTGAGTTCATAATTTTTCAATTTTAGGACACTAAACGGCGATCTGACGGACAAACTCTTCGATTGCATCACCTAGGTCTTTGTCTTCGCATATGTACGTTGCTCCTTTCTTTCCTTGCTTTTGTGCTTCGTCCCATATATATTTGATTCTCATGCAGTGTTCAAGCCTGAGGTTGAAAAAGACTTCTAGGTTCGGTGTTTGTTCGACACTTTCACATTATTTCTGACGCGTCCGTTCACAGTATGCTGAAACCAGACTTCAAATGGCTCGTGACAAGGAGGTAGCGCCCGATTCCAAACTCAACGACAATCATTTCGCGGGAATGGCCGAAGGGACAAAGTATGTCTCTGTCTTTTACCTTCCCACCAAGATTTTTAATTGCCCCGATAGATCCGCCCGCATGCTCAGCGAGGAGAAATGGGCGGTCGTGCTGAGGAACTGTAACATCATGTACGGCTAGACGGTGGATCAAGAACAACCGCCTCTGCCGTCAGCCTGGTGAGATTTTTTCGCAAATTAGTAATATTTCACACTCACTCAGCAATAGCCTCAACATTGTCTCTGGCCCACAGGAAATAACCATCAAATCAGAGCCGAAAGCCGAACCGAAACCTGATAAGTCCAAGATCCATGAATGAATTGAAGGCACCAGAACCCGAGCCACTGCCGTTAACCCGCAGACCATTCGAGTGACCAGCTGCAATCTCTCTACCTGTGTTTGCTTACACGGAGCTCACCTCCGGCGTGCGGCCTGCATTCGGTTCGAGTGCTTCGCGATCTGAATTTGCTCCTGTTGGGTTTCGATATGGTTCTCTGCTCCAACATCGTCATTTACAACATAACGGAAACTTAGGAAATGCTGAGAGAACAGGTGGTAGCGCCAGTAGCGAGGACGGCGCTGATGGTCTGACTCTATGTTTGATCCTGGTTCATGAATTTCACCCATGACGCAGAGAGCAACTCGCAGTGCAACGAGCGCTACACCTACTAATTATGAGGCGGTCTCAGAGAACAACGCAAGCGAACCGGGCAGTGGGACGAGCCAATCGGAGCAGGAGGAGGAGGGGAGAAAAGCTGGTGTTGGGGGGAGCGAAACGGAAAGTGCATCCCATATATGTCTGGCTATGTATGAATAGTAGCATCGGACTTAGCGCGCCAGTCCGGTAATCAAGGATACAGATCTGAAAAAGAAAGTGATCAGCATCGAGGGGTAACGTCTAGCTCTCTCGGTGCACGCACCGCGAAAGTACAAGATCAAGGACAAAGACAAGTGATCAGGTTACCAAACAGGCCCAAAGAAATGCGAGTCCCGAACGCTTACCCTAAGGAAGCATTGAGCAAGCAAGTCCAACTTGATTAATCCAAAATTAGTAGATCACTGAGTACACAGTCGTTTGTGAGCGGTTCACTAAACTCTCTGGGACTCCCAGAGAGTTCTCCTAATTTTATTCTAGACCAAACCTTTAATTGACTTTACCCATTGCTCGAGCCAGCTCACGCGACGCGCTTGTTTGCACGTATATTCCACCGCCCTCTGCGGGCCGGCCTGCCGCCTCCCGCTCTCACTCACACGCCAACCACCTGCGACCACAATACTAATAGCGCTGCCCTCCACCGTGCGCCCGCTCCTTACGCTGCAGCATCGTCTTCCGCGCTGTTCTCTATGCACCGCCACCTCCCACCACCACTGCTTCAAGTTGATGCTAGTGATGTTCGGGCTTGGCTTGGCTTTGAAACCAGGGCTTGGGCTTGGCTTGAGCGGGCTTTGGCTTGAAGTCTGTCAAGCCTGAGCCCAAGCCCGCAGGCAGGGCTTGGCTTGGCTTGGCTTGGGCTTAAGCCCAGGCTTGACAGCCATTTTTTGGGGGCCACACGAGGGTGGTTAGTATTATATGAGAGATAATCTATATTGATGTTCTTACTTTTCTAACTCCCTTGGATGCTCGAGACAATTTTCCAGGATCACAAGTACCCCGATATGGATATTTTACGTTCCATCAATATTTCGGCATCTTCCGGTCTTGGTGTTCAACTTTAGCTCAACCTCGAACTTACCCATCCGGGGAGAGGTTTGGTGGGAAAACAGTCTAAAACTCTAGTGGTGTGTTTTTAGTAGTCAACCTTGGGTTATTCACGAGCCGTCCACACAGGAAATTTTGTTTGTCAAAGCCAGGGCTTGAAGCCCTGGCTTTGGCTTCCCCAACCTCAAGCCAAAGCCCAAGCCCCCATCAAGCCCTGAATTTGGCTTGGCTTGGCTTGCAAAGCCAGGGCTTTGGCTTCCGGGCTTCCGGGCTTTAAGCCAAGCCAAGCACATCACTAGTTGATGCCCATTCCGCTCAGACGCGGCTCTGTGTCTCCTGTTGCGCACGCATCGGCACATGCGTTCAGTATGGCCTAGTCTTGGGGGCTATGTACACGGCGCTCTGGACGCTCCTCCCGTGCACCCCGCCTCGTCCTGCGTTATTTCCTGTGTTTTCATCCACCTCCCAATTTTTTGTATTTGTATTCACTAACCCTAACGTCCCCATACTTGTCTACAGTATGGTTCTTGTGGAAATCTGTCAGAAGTATCGGGAACGCGCATTCATATCCGCATCTACATCAAGCAGCAGCTCGTCCCAATCCAGCGCCACACCGGTGACACGCCAGAGGGCATTCAAGAACTCGTACTCGACGGTGGTCATGCGCTCCTTGAACATGACCTTTTGGAGGAACGCCACGAGGACAATGTGTAATTCGCATTTTCCGGTTGCCAGGCTGGAGAGATGAAAAACCGTTAACGAGCTGCGTTCTCATGATGAGGACGGAAGGGCGGACGGAGGGGCGTCGACAAAAACGTGAGCGGAGCGAAAAAACGTATAAGAGTGGGACACCACACACCTTCGGCCCTCCCGCCTCCAACGGATTGCCGCCCTTTGCCACCAGTGCCATGGGCACCTGCTGCAGCTTACAGCGGTGTCGTACGTGGACGCTCCCCTCTCACCCCTCACCCCCTTCCGCGGCGTGGAGTGGCGGACGCCTTTCTGTCTGGACAATGGCAGAATGACGTTCAGCGCAATGGAATGGATGGGGATACAAGGCCTAAACGTCTATTTGACAGGGAGCGACGTACATGAGAAGCAACACGGAGAGTACGAATAATAGTGCGTAAACTCTTGACCAAGAGAATTGCCCGCTCAATACATTGAGCGAGCAGAGACCCAAACGCAGATAATTATACGCACCCCAAGCCACGCTCGTCGCCATGAGCTGTGCCGTTCCGAATTACCTGAACCCTCGATCTGGTACGCCAATGAAACAACAACACAAAACTCAAATCGTTCCTGTTCATCACGCCTGGGAACGTAGAGCATCGTTCGACCGGAGAGTTGCTTCTGATCGACCTACACTAAATGTTAGTTAAATGGATGATCTTTCGGCCAGACAAACTTACCTCGAGGTTGAACGCTACGTGACGGGACACCGTAAAGCCGTAACCGTAACCGTATTTTATGGTTACGCCCCCGATCCCTATTCTCGACGCAAACATCGTTTAGCCTCGAGATTTTGACGCACACGTGGGAATTGCATGTGTACGACTCAATTGTAAGGTCGGGGATTTTGGAAGGAGAAACTGGAATAGAGTGAGTGTTTGAACTGCAAGCATAACGCGTGCCAGAATATCGAGTGAAGAGCCAGAATGAGGCCAAGGAAGAAGGGAGAGGGAAGGGAGAAGAAACAGTGTGAAAAGTGGATATTCGCGCGGGGCGTGGAAACATGTGGGCAAAGGTGGGAAGGAGGCAAGAAGACAATTGAGGGGGACAGGGAATGGTTGTGATCTTACCGAGACTGAGAGCAGAATCAAGGAATGGAGCGACGATCCGGAAATAAAGGTGACCTGAATATAACACGAGTCAACCTTGTTGGATTGGGATGCGGAAAGAATTGGAGGAAGATCGATTTACCGATCGTGCTAACCCCGACCCCCTAACGAATTCCACCACGACAGGGCCCGGGCGGAATGAATACGAATATTGCGCATTCCGTGGGTGGGCACGTTCTGTTACGCTTGTTTGCACAAACGGATATGTCGCAATTTCGGCTCCCGACATGACCGTCAAGGAGGCGCTGAAAAGATTCGGAGCACCAGACATGACCGTCGTGGAGCTATTGGTGCAAGAGGCGACGCCTGCGGCAAATAACATCTCCATGGTTTTGGGAGATGCAAATCTACGGAATATTCTTCAACGTGGATGAGGGCGACGGAGGAGAACAAAGAGGAAGCACAGAACTGAGGCAAGCGGCTGGCGTTGTCGGAGCGGAACAAGTAATGTAATCCGGCGTCCGGAGCGAGACTCCAGAGCACCCGAAGGAAGAGGATTTTGTCACATCCCGCAATGTAGAGCGGAGCTTGAATCGAGATAGATCCTGACGCAGCATAACTCGAACCTAGAAACCACGAATCGGGGACAGGTGGGGAGACGCATTGAGGGCAAGGAAAGGCGGCCCACGTAAACGCGATGAGCAAACTCAGCGCGAGAGAAAAATGATAAGAGGAATAGGCAGGAGCTTCTTGCGATGCGTGAAGGAAGGAAGAAGTTGTTGAATTGGCTGAGTGCAAGACGATAGTCTCGAGTATTTTGAGATGCGCAGCAGGAAGGCGCCTTTGAGGACAAGAGTAGTTACGCACCCTAGCTTGAAATCCTCTTCGTAGAGCGGCAGCTTTCTTAAAGCGCGAGAGTCCTCCATAAAAGCCAGAATACATACTTGATGCAGTGCCCACAGCGACGGACTCGGAGGGGAATTGAGGATCGGAGTGACGCGCCCAACCTGTATTCAAGAAAGACAGAGGGAAGACTGTCCGGGAGGAGAGTGTCAAACCAGTCGCAAAGTCTGCGGCAGAGTATAGCCAGACTGGGAATGAAATCAACAGCCGATAGCTTGTATACCTGAGTATCCCAGCACCACCAAGGAATAAGACGCGAGCCAAATTTCCAGCGTCGTTCAAAGAGAATGGAGTGAGTTTTGCGCACAAAGAGTAATCCATCACCGACTGCCACGACTCCAGACTCCGGGGCAAGAACGAGAGACGAATTCAACCGGTGAAATGCGGATTTGAATTTTGAATATCACAGGCACTGGTGTCATTCTCGTTTGCGAAAACGAAAGCGAGCGCAAAGAAATCTGCAATGAGGAAAGCTGGAAAAGCGTCATGAGCGTTACGAGCAACTGTCTTTGATCATTGATGGCGGCAGCTGCCGTGCACAGCCCTCCACGCTCTTTCCTTCCGCCTTCATGTTGCCTTCATGCACTCGAGTCACCTGGCACGCTTGAAGCCCAACGGCCGAATTTTTTCGCTGCCTAGGAATAATTCAAACTCTGCGGCATGAATGCAGCCAGATTGAGCTCGTCTAGCACCTCCAGGTATGGCAAGCTCACGAAACTTCGTAGATCGATTATGGAACGGGCCAGGATAAGTGGAAAGCCAGTACGCCTTCTTCATTCCTGATCTCTCTTCTCTCGGTCACCCTTTTCGCTGCCAGTTGAATTGTCCGCTCCCGCGTTCCCGTCATGCCTCCAGTATCCACCTCAACAGGGCTTTTGTTTCGATCTCCCTGTCGGATTCCAGGACCACGTGGGGCTGGCTACTTCCATGGCGCGGCTTGGGCGCGGCCGCGCGTTCTCCACGGTATGCCGATTCGCGATTTGTGGGCGCCACCGCAGCTCGGGCGCCTCCCGACGCGTGTCGCAATGTACTTCCCTATTCCCTCGACCGCAGCTTGGCCCGTTCTCTCTTCCACCGGCCTAACCCCGCTGCATTCCCCGACGCAGTCCGCGCTGTCCAGCTCCCTCTTCTGTCTGCAATTCTTCTTATTGTTGCTTTCACTTACCCCTTCCTCCACTCTCTCGTCACACCGCTTTGGGTCCTCATCTCTTCCACCACCATTCCCTCATTGTAATTCTCTGTTTGCTGCCTCATCGCCTATCCACCTCCGCTTGCCGCGATGTCTTCTCGCTTGCTCCGCTCCTCCCCACATCCATTCCGCCTGCGGTGCGGTTCGTCCATTTTCGCCGCACTCACCCTCACCCTCTCTCGCGCGCCCTCACCCGCTTCCGTCCGGTTCCCAGAGCACATCGCACACCGATTTTGCTTTGCTGCCTTTGGTCGGCCAACGCCCGTATCCCCGTATCCCCGTATCCACGTATCACTCCGTAACGGTGTCCTCGCCCGCCCTCCTTCCACGTGTCTCCATAATATCCACCGCCATCGATTTGGACTCCCGTTTATCTGGTGGACGGACATACATCGTCCCATCCGATTCATGTATCAATGCACCTTCAATATACTTGCTTACCCATCTTCGTTGTCAACGGTCATTTCCCTGGATGCCTTCGTGCTGTCGACGGTCGTCGCAGGAGCATTGAGTTATCCGGCATGCTTCTGTTTCGCGAAGGGAACACAACGTAGTTCGGAGCGAAAGAACTGTGCGCAGATACCGCGTGAAATTCAAATCGCGCTCTCCGCATCCGCCACCTACGCCCTCGCACCCTGCCTCTCCTCACACGCCGACGCAGATGGGCATACGACGAAGAGAACGACACCTCTCCGCCCGACGCCGGCCTCTGGCCCGCTATCTTCCACGCCGCCGTCTATGCATAAGTGTGGTGCTCCTACCGCGCGGGGGCTCAAGCCCATCTGTCCTCCTTATCCTCGCTCCCGCCTCCGCTCGCCTTTCCCGGCCCCAATCCTTCATCCCCATCGCACAACTCATCCGGGACATTGGCGGAGAGTGCAGCGAGCACAGTGGTGCTCACCACGCGCAAGATGCAGGGCAGCCCGAGCCAGAGCGACTTGAGCGCGT
>JARKIC010003634.1:0-14008 GCA_029378375.1 Mycena olivaceomarginata | reverse complement strand
GCATCGGGGCATTACAGAAGGCGAATCGTTGCGGAGTTGAACGAGAACTCGATGCGCGATAGTTGAACATAGATCACGTGACTGCGTCGACTGCCAACCTCGTGAACTACCGCCTTTCAACTTTCGATTTTACGCCAACACTGAGGCTGTTCTTGTCTCGTTTCCTCCCTGTCCTACCAATGGCAACCTGTCAATCCCAACTGGAAGTTTTCCGAATGGGGAGAGTGGACCGGACGGACCGCTGGAACGATGAGCGGTTGATGGGGCGCTTGTGATCATTGGCGCGATAAGCGGGTTTACAAACCGCTCTTTCCGCAACTCCCATGTCGTTTTTCAGAAAATGGGTCAGCCCAGCGCCGCAAAAGACTCCAGAATTCAACGAGAAGCGTTCTCCAACGCCGACGCCTCTGTCTGGTCCGGAGGGCGGCCTCGCTATACTCCCGAACGAGCTTATTCCAACCGTCCTTGCACGACTCGACAGCCGTTCTTCTTCTGCGTCGCTCAGGTCTCTCGCCGTTTCAACGAGCTTTCCACCCGCGACTGGCTCGCGCGACATGGAATCACACCCTCTCAACTTTCCTCTGGGCACGTCACTATCAATTCCGACCGTCCCGTAGAGGCGTTCGCTGCCCTGCGTATCGCGCTCTTCCTGCGCGTTCGCCCACTCACAGGTCTCACCGTCATCATCCCATTTGTCCCGACTCTCAGGTCATCTCCCAACTCAACTCCTTGATATCCTGGTTCACTCCTCGCCTCGCAACCACCGAGCTAGATTTTGGAACTGACATGATACCGCACACCATGGCAAAGGCCACTGCGCGCGCCCTCAAGAACCTGGTCTCCCACCTGTCGTCCGCCTCCCCCGTGACGGTGTTTGTGCTCAAGGACGGGCTGTTCACCTGCCGTCCGGATGCATTGCGGCGTTGGAACCCCGTGACGGGGCACTACGAGAGCGGATGGGTGGGGGTCGGGGCCGAGACGACATCGCGCACGTCCGCATGCATGATGGCTCGCGCCCGCGTGTCCCTACGATCCGCACGCTCCAAACCCTGCGCGTCACATACCCCCTCACCACCAGTCCCGCTCCATTCAACAACTGGAGCCTCGTATGCGTCGACGCCGGCACCCTCACCGACCTGCAGCTCACCCTCAAGCTCGCACCGCACGAGTGGGCCGCGATCCTTGACGCACTGACGCTGCCTGCGCTCGTGTGCGTGGGGCTGTGGGCGGAGGCGATCGGCACCGCGACGAGTACCCGCTTCTTCAACCGCCACTCCAAGATCCGCACGGTGAAGCACTTGGCCCCCATAGATAGCGCGGACGCTGGCGCGGCGCTGCTTCTCAGGCTTCCGCGGCTCGAAAGTCTCAACACTACTGTGCCGTATCTCGTGCACATCCTCGCCCCACCCCTGCCCAATGCCTCCTGCACACCTTCCGACGCCGGACCCTCCCTCGACGCGGACGGGACAGCAGTACCCACCGCTTCCATCCCTCGCCCACATCGAGCTGCGCCCCTCCTCCTCCTCCCCACCGCGCTCTTGCTCGCGAGCACCCTCCCGCCCTCAGCGTGCTCACCCTGTGGTCGCTCACCCCGCGCATCTCGCTGCAGAGTGGCCGGTCTTCGCAGGCGTGCGCCGGCTGGCGCTGTCCGAGTGCCCCGTCGTGGATGCTGGGTTCAAAGATACTACGAGTAGTACGAATACGAATGGGAATGGGAAGGGGCCCCTCACCGCCCTCCTCGCCGCGTTCCCCGCACTGCGCCGGCTGGACGTTAACCACGCGTGGGCGGGGGACGCGGACTTCTCGCGGAGGCATCTGCGTGCGCTGCAGCGGGGCGCTTGTGGAGGGGGTGAGAGCTGCGCATGAGGGGGTCACGCAGGTGTGGTTCGATGGGCGGGAGTGGGTGGATGGTGCGTAAGGGAGGGAGGGTATATGGGAATCAAATACAAGGCTCGGAGGTCGCTGCTGGTGGACCAGACGCTCAACTTCTTTTTGCAGGCCGCGATACTGGGAGCAGATCCCATGTTCCCCTCCTTAGCGCTGCGCTGACGAGCCTCAGACGGCCGCGCGACTATCACATTCCTGACGTATTACCTCGCGACCCACCCTCCTGTCCTAGAGCGCCTACGCGAAGAGATCCTAGCTCAGATCGCGAACGAGCAAACGCACCACACGCGTGCCGTGATTTCGAGAAAATGCAGGAATGGGGGAGTTTGAGACGGGGACCGAGGACTTTTACACGGCATTCGGGGGGTTACAGGAGGCGAATCGTTGCGGAGTTGAACGAGAACCGAGAACCGATGCCGATTGTTGACTAGAGGCTGAAAGCATATCTACCTGCCCTCGTGTTCGTATATAATATACCTACCACACATATAGAGTCGTAGTGAGCGCCAGCGTTGACTAGATCGTAAGAGCACTCTGTAAATGAACCGAGGGTGGAGCGGAAGAGAAACGGAGTTCAAAACGTCGTTTATCGCGAACAGAGGGTCAAGCCATCCAAGTCCTTCGCTAACCGATGGTCGGATTGAAGGGAACGTGGCTACAAGTTAGGTATAAACTACAAGACATTGGCTGGAGTTTTTTTTACATGGTTGGTTTTCCATCGCTCGTTTTTTCGTACGGCAGCATTTGCGAAGAGCATTCGAGAACAAGAGATATCCGCTGGAAAGCTCTGTACAAGACTGTGTTTGCAGTATGAGATCCAGAAATGTAAGAGATTCCAGAGTGACGTACAATTCGATAATTGGCAGAATGACGGATTCGGGGACGGAACAAAAATGACTCGGAGAATTGGATCGGATAGCGAGGAGCGGATGGTAACGTTAAGTTGAATTCACCAAAACGGACATGACTGTCGGAGCTGTGAGATCCGAGAGAAAAGTAATACCAGACCGAGGTACCCCTCGATAGGCCACGAGAAAAGCGAACTCAAACACAGCCAAAAGCGATTGAACACGGATCCTGCAAATCACCAAAGCGCTTCCTCGACTCTCTTCCAGCGCCTGTGCGACGTCAAGACTGTTTCCGCGCCGTGTCGTCCAGGTCTTCGTACAAGGTGTTGATCATGTCCAAGTGAGGGAATATCGCAGACAAGAATTTGGCAACTGGGCGCGCTTTGTTAATGGGCGAGTTGGAGACGTCGAGGTAGTCTAGGCTACATTGACACGCATTCTTCTTCCCCTTGGTTTTGATTTTGGGGACGACCGTGGCGTCAAAAGCCAAGTACAGTCTGCGCAAACGGGGGCAGTGCTCTGCGAAGGCATAGATGCCCTCGAGTGTTACGCGAGGAGCGATATTTTCATCGCGTTCTGGTGGGAGCAGTAATGATTCGATGAGAGGCCATGCAGGCCATTTTACGGACGACGGCGTCATCCAGATCAACGCCGAACGGGTGTGAGAGAGACACGTCCACGAGACTGCTAAAAGAAAATAGAGGACGAATGATCTCCTCTCCAACCAAGCATATGTCGCGCTGGTCCGCGCGTAGAGTCCAATAACCCTTTTGCACTTCCAATTTTTGAAGCGACGAATGCGAGCAATGGTCGCTAGAGCCGCATAAAATTGTTGCACTATGGTGTTTGGGGGTGGCGTTGTGTAAGACCCCCTTGAGATGATCGTGAGTTCCACCAATGAACATTTTATCAGAAGCGCAAGAAGTCTCGGGGCATGCTCCATCGACTCGTTTAAGCTTTTGGAGAGCGGGAAAGGGAATAGATCCTGCGGGAAGCCGGAAAGAGGGGTGGGGGAGGACATGAGCCACAGATAACGCAAGCCAGGAAGTCGAGCTATATGGGAGAGGGCAGCCATATTTAGGTTGCTCACGACGAGCGTTTCGAGGTGGTGCAACGTGCATATGAATTTCGACAGGGCTGGTCCAGGTGCCATACTAATGCCAACATCCTTGAGCCCGGGGCATTTGGACGATACCAGAGGAAAGGTGGACGGATGGGGGATACATTCGACATGCATGTGGAGCTCGGATTTCTGGGGGAAAGAAAAAGGCGGATATAGTCGAAAGAGCCGTCTGCCTCAGGCCACCAATCAAGTACTCGTAAATTGGGGAAGATGGGCTGCTCAGGGAAACACAAGTCGAAGGTCTCATACACTTCGGGGGTCTTAGCAAGTGAACTTGATCAACACCGAACGACTTGACGCGGTGGGAATAGAAAAGGAAGCGCTCCCAGTCAGCCAAGGTGATGGGTCGCCGCAGATCTATGTGGACGTTATTTAAGGAAGCGCGCACCGCCGACAAATCTTACTATTTTAACATCTATTAGTATGACATCGTCTTCGTCGTCTCTCGTCTCTGGGATATCGATATTCCAAACGTCGCTCGGCATACATTTCAGAAGGTGGACAAGGGTGCCCCGGTGTCGCCAAAGGACATTGAGGGCAGGATCGAGAAATGTCGTGGATGTTCTCGCCAGCCGAGCGAGACTGCTACGTGACGCGTGCTGGTACCAGCGGTTGGACAGTGGATTGTCAAGCTGCGCATCGAGCTGTCCGCAAATCATCTCAACCACTTCCACGATTTTGAGCGCGCGGTGCATATGAGCGAGCCGCAGTTGTTGGTGAAGAAGAGGAAGCGGCTTTCGGCCGACGCCGGAGTTTCGGCCTTTTGCTCTCATTTTGCTCACCACTATCCTAGCTTTATCATATTCCGCAAACTTCGCAGGCTTTACGGTGATGAACGGACATAAAAAGCGAGTCGCACCACATCGAGTAGACCCTCTCGAAAATGCTACTCCCTCCGGCCTTCGCTCTTGCTTTCGTGGCTCCTTCTTCCAACTCGCCCAGTCAACCTATGTTTCCGGCCATACCTCCAATTACTCGACATGGATGGCCCTAAGCATTATCTCCCGCAATCAGGGTGTGCTCGCAAGCTCAAGCGACACATCCGCGATCCTCCAGGCGGGAATCACCCAAAAAGCCTTCACGCGCCTGATCGCGCAGTACCCACACGTCAACTCGAGCGAGGAAATCGCGCAGTACCTCAAGCGCAGCGTCGATTCCGTTGTCGGCCCCGTGAGCAACGCTACGAAGGACCTCACCTACGCAATGGACCGGCTCTCGAGCGGGAACGGTCTCATCGATCTGTACAAGGAGACCCGGAACGAGACTTACCGCAATGCATACATCGCCCTGCGCGGCTCCGTCAACCTAAATAGCCGCAACGCGGAGGACGGGTTGTGGTACTTCGTCTACCCCAATTGGTCCTATCTCGATGGGATGTACTCCCTGGCGCCGTTTTACGCGTACTATACCACCCTGCTCGACCCGCACAACGCGACCGCGATTGCGGACCTGATGCACCAGCTCGACCTGCTCTGGACGCACTGCGCCGCTGCGAACGGCACGGGGCTGCTCGTGCACGGGTACGACGATTCCAAGACGGCCGTATGGGCGGACCCGCAGACGGGCGCGAGCCCGCACGTCTGGGGACGCAGCCTCGGGTGGTACACCATGGCGCTCGTCGACACGCTCGAGATCCTGCCCCCGCAGACGTACCCGAGCGAATGGGCGCTGCTGCGCGCGCGCTTCCGCCAGCTCGCGGGTGCGCTGCGCACGGCCGCGGACCCCGCCTCTGGGGCCTGGTGGCAGCTCCTCGACCAGCCGGGGCGCGCGGGGAACTACATCGAGTCGAGCGGGAGCGCCATGTTTGTGTATTCGCTCCTCAAGGGCGTCCGGCTGGGGTATCTCGATAGCGGCGTACCCGCGTACACAGACGTTGCAGCGCGTGCGTACAACTACATTACCGATACGTTCGTCGTGAACAACGGCAACGGGACCCTGGGGTACAACGGCACGGTCTCCGTGTGCAGTCTGAATTCGACTGCGTCGTATGAGGTATGAGTGCACTCCAGACCATTGACCCAACTGACGGTTATTGGTTGCAGTATTATGTTGGGCAGCCTATAAACTAAATAGTGTTTTGGGATCCGCCGCTTTTGTCCTCGCGTCCCTGGAGTACGAGAGCTTTGTTGCGAGAGAGAAATAGGTTTCATTACACAAATCCCTGTTCAATACCGTTCTTTATAATTAATTAACCAGTGTAATTTGGCAAGCCATCTTGTCCATTCGCTCGATTTGGGTTGCTTTGTGAGGACAGCACATTCACCTTTGACCAACTGTCCTCGAAGTTTCAATTAAAACCGTCGATGTATATTGCACACGTGCTAAAAGGTATACCGCGCTCTACGATGGCATCGCCGCTACTGGTTGCCCTCCGCCAGGTCCGTCCAGGGAGTAGAGGGTTTCAACCCGGATTCGTCATGAACGATGGATATGACCAGCCCTTCGAAAGATACATCGCCTTTGCTCCTCCGATACAATATCTGGATTCATCGGGTTATGGAACTGGAGGCGCCGGAACACTGGCGTAAATTCTTTCCGGCCCTGGATAAATGCGTCCAGTGTAAATTGCTGCAGGTCACCGCAATGTCTGATCAGGAGCTCCTGTAGCACCGGACAAAGAACGGCTGCTTCGAGATCCCGCCTGGAGTGAGGAGGTGCAGAAGACGCGCAAGGTTGGTGCTGGGAGACGCCCAAAAATGAGCGTCGGTCACCGAGAGTCTGGTAAGGTGGGAAAGGGAACGTAAGGTTTCTGGGATAGACTCTGCTGTGAGGGATGGCAAGTATAGATTGCCAAGGTCCTCGATGAGAGGCGACCCCGTTACGAGAGCAGTTAGAGAAAGGCTGTCAGTGCGTGTGTGTGCTTGCGGCGAAGTGGAACCGGCGCAATTGGGGCATCGACACATGGTCGACGAGATGGCGGAGAGACTGGGGTGCTAAAGACCCCTCAGTCATGATCAAGGTTTCGAGCACGGGTTGCAATACTGGTCCGGATTTAGAGTCGATTTCCGAGTCATTTTTCCTCAGGCTGACCTGGAAGGAGATAAGTCGAGTACATCGGTCGAGGATTGCAACGACGTTGGCAATGAGAACTCCTCTGTGCTCTCCGTTACATTGGAGGGTGAGGTGCGTGAGTTGATCCCAGACTAGTGGCATCGTGAGTACAATGTCGTCGATGGGTTCTGCACCCCGCGAATAGAGGGTTACAACACGCAGGGTGGGGACGCTGAGCATCCGCACCACGGAGCGATGAAATCCATCCAGTGAATTTGAATGATTCCAGCTTCAGTGGTCTGATTTCCGTGAGTTGCTCAACGCTTTCCGGCGGCAAGCGCTGGAATTCCACATGGCGCCATCGCGCCGAAAAGTTTGCAAGAGAGGCAAGTAACGCCGACACGTCGACGGCTCGTGCCAGGTATCGCCCACGGTGACTGACAGCGAAATGGGACAGGCTGCGGAGCGCTGTAACCATTCGATGACGGCCGGTGTTCGGGCTCCTTGGCCATAACATAACTGGAGGGAACGTGCAGGGACGCCCACAACCTTGGGGTGGAGAGCGCGATTGTCCTCCACGCGCTGCAAATCCGGCACAAAAGCAGCGGTGCTTCCTGTGCACTCATCACGGCGTTCCTGTCGGAGGGGAGCACGCAACGAATATCTCTCGCACAATATCAGGAGGTAGGCGGCGGGGATGAGAGATGAGGGCCTTATGGGAGTCGATATAAGCCTTGATTTGGTCCCGCTGTGCGGCTAGTTCGCGGATGCGTTCATCGATTCGGGCAAGCTCTTGGGCATGTGAAACGAGGTCCCCTCGAATAAATTGGATTCTTCGTCGGAGGGGATGTAGTTGGTGTTGAACCGGTGAGAGAACGGCGATTCCATTGTGGGGTTGAAGGCAAGAAGCAAAAACAGTTCGCATAATGATGCTATCAAGGACAAACATCTCCAAGAATATTCGATTAACGCAGAGGCAGAGTACAGAAAAAGTCCTCAAAAATTTCATTCAACCGTAAATGTCATGCTCCATGTCCGTGCCCGGGGATCTAATGAACAAGTTGTGTCAGGCCGGATGTTGAATCTGAGCAGTGAGTTTACGATCGACAAAACGTGAATGAAACGGGCCGGAAACAATGCGTGAATGTTTTGGGGGGCATCCGCACCTCAGAAACCGCAATCACACTTGAACACAAAATTTCTGGGTTACGTGGTTGAATTGCAAGTCCACATAGGCGACCTCGGTGATGGCATCATGCGCGAACTGTTCTTCGCCTTTTCTTCCCCCATGCATCCGGCAGTGGAGATCCGCAAGTTACAGCGGCTCCCTGTTTCTCAAAGAGTACGTATTTGATCTGTATTTCCCTGCCTTATCTTACTCGGTCTCGGGAAGAGAGTCGCCATGGCTGCATGCGGAAGCAGTCGGTCTTTTCGCAATCTTAAGCAGGTGGAAATGTTGTTCAAGAAAGCAACCGACTCCGAAAAGACTCTTTTCCTCCCCGTATTTTACATCAACCTTGACCCGGCACATATTCCCACTCCGGGGGACCTGGAATATCTTCAGCCTGACACAAGAGCACGCATAGCTTGTGCATCGCTGGCTCTGGAGGCGCTATTCGACCTAATAAACTTGGTCGCGAAGGAGTATCAGGAGCCGGATGACATCGGGCCCGCCCTATGGCCTAGAGTTTGGCCTTGGACATTTTTTATGCACGAATATCGGGACTATCTTCGGGCTGCATCGGTTCCTGGGAGCCGCTGGCCTATACCAGGTTTCTCCTATTTGTATCCGAAATCTACGGCCCCTACCCCATCCGTGGTGCCATTTCGTCGACACCTGGTTTCAGGGTTCTTATGGCGAGGGTGTGGACCATTCTTCCACGCTTGAAACAGAAGAAGTCGGCGTTTGAGCCGTGTCTCTGGTTCCTTTCCAGCATCATTGGATCATTGGACTATGCGGATCCTGTCCATTTCACTGAAATGGTGGAAGGTGCGGGTGGGACCCTGGATGATTTGGCTTCTCTTGTATTGCAACACATCGATGTTGTGGTGAACGGAAACCTTTCATGGGAAGTTGGGTCCGCCGCGTCCTACATGCGCCACCTGGTTCACCTAATTCAGGCTGGTCATTCTGCCACGCAGACTTCGGCTGATTTCCCGATGCGAGAGAGGTTCATTCAAACTTTGCGGCGTCGCGACTTCATTCCCGCACTTGTAGTTGCAATGAATACTGTCCTTGAAGCCTCCAGAGCGAACTCCCGATCATTCCTTCGCAGTGGTTTTGAATCGTCCTTCGTCGCCACTTTGGAATTGCTGGAACGCCTCTTGGACACGCCGATGGGATATCGGTGGTTGCCTGCAGCCATCGAGGCAGGCCTCCTTGCTGTGATGGCTGGTGTTGCCATCGAATTCCCTACAGTCTTCGACGACCGTCTGCGATTCCTCTTGACGAAGCTTCTCCCGGATGGACTCCTCTACTATCACGTGGTCGCGGCGATAGAGAACATCCTCGACGACCTTGCAGATATTTGGTCCAGCGAAGAGCTTGAAGAGCTGGAAATATTCGATGACTGGAGTTCTTTTCGATATCTCGCTGAAAGCCGCGTACAGCTGCTACATAGCCTGCAATCGACCGGGTCTTGCGATAATCTCGAGGTTTGTGGAATGTCAAATTCAACTGGTTGTGTGACTGCAGATAGTGCGGGAAGATTCAAGAGAGGTCCCGTTTCCGACGGTGCACGGGATGTAAAACTTCCAAGTACTGCAACAAAGAGTGTCAGATCGCGGATTGGAAGTGTGGGGAACATCGTAACCATTGTGGCTCTCTCACCACCCTGATCCTTGGTACGGTTGTCACCTCCATTTTGCTCATCATTGTCTGATAATGATGACAGCGGAAACCAACACATGTACACTCGGCTTTCGCGAACGGCAGTTCATGCGAGCAGTCGTGCGGGACGACTTTACTAAAATATGCTCGCCATCTACCAACACCAGGTCAAATTCATCGCCAGCAATCCCGCCGATCGGTTTTACACGTTATTCGACTACACTTGTAATCCGGTCGAGATCTTCGTGAAATCCGTCGTGGATTCACCCATCTCCCATGCGCTACAAGGCGGTGGCCCTGACTCGGAGTGGATGGAAATTCTGCACGTGCGGAGCACAGTCATGGTCGAATGCACTTACATGTCGCTGAGATCCCCGAAGGGAGCCTTACGCACGTTTGGTCATTCCTTTGCGAACCAATAGTCCACAGATTCACGAGGCCATTTGTCAGCTTGGACACAGCGCATCCGCGACTACAATGAAGAAGAGATTGTTGAGGAAGTCGGCAAAATTCTTGAAAACGCAGTGGATTTGGTGGAAACTTATTAGTAAAATGGCGTCGTGGAAACTTGGGTTATTCGAGTCTCCTCTATCCAGAGACGCAGAGGTCCAATTCAACTTTTAAACATTGGGCCTACGAGGGAAGTTAGTGTGAGTTCACTCAGTCATGATGGTGCGGCGGGATTAGATTTTGCAGTTCGAACGCCGAACGAGAAGGCATAATCCTATTTAGTTTACCATACGGCAAGCAATTCATTCGCAGGCGGACCTTGAGGCCTGAGGCTGCAATACACCTGAAACTGCATGGTGATTGAATTTATCCACAGCTAATCGGTGTGGTCTGACTTTACTGGCAACATCCTAGTGGATGAAAATGTCACATCACTTCACCTTGTCTGGCTTTCCAATGGAGTATTCTCCTCTCATTCACCATCCCTGCACCTCCCAATCCGCCATCGTGTCCCGCGCGGTCTCCTCCTTGCTCCGATACGCCTTCATCCCAAGTAAGCGCGCAGTCTCAGACTTACTCGCATTGAACTGAATCTTTATACCTTCACTCTAGGCTCGTTTAGGCCTCTATAGTATTGCCTTCGTGAACATCTGAAGACATCACGTATACTATAGAGGCTGGAGTTAACGAGTACAGGCAAATACGAACCGCCTCGGAGTTTAAATTTTTGATGGTCGCCTCGCTATGTCTCTTGCCAAAGTCCCGTTTCTTTTACCAAGGTTTCCCAGATCAACCGCAGGATGTTTAGAGAGATCTTTGGCAAATCTTACCATAAAATATAAATCAACTGGCTGGAGTGATGGCGCGCGGCCACCGGCTTTTTTCTCGGATCTTTATTTTCAAACTCCGAGGCGGTTCGTATTAGGCTGTCCTAGCCTACCTTCACTCCCACTGTGGAGTCCCACAATGGAATCACCGTTCTCTCATCGGTTCAACACCAACTACATCCCTCCGACGAAGAGATCCCATTTATTAGAAGGGACCTCGTTTTGCATGCCCAAGAGCTTGCACGAATCGATGAACGCATCCGCGAACTCATCGCACAGCGGGACCAAATCCAGGCTTATGTTGACTCCCACAAAGCCCTCATCTCTCATCCCCGCCGGATCCCTTCTGATATCGTGCGAGAGATATTCGTTGCATGCCTCCCCTCCGACAGGAACGCCGTGATGAGCGCACAGGAAGCACCGTGCTTTTGTGCCGCATTTGCAGCGCGTGGAGGACGATCGCGCTCCCACACCGAAGTTGTGGGCGTCCCTGCACGTTCCTGTCAGTTACATTGTTCGTCAGGAAGCACGAAACCGCCGTCAGTGAATGGTTACAGCGCTCCGCAGCCTGTTCCATTCGCTGTCAGTCGGCTTGAGTGGTATGTGGGATGGAGAACCAAGCGTATCACCGTTGCTCAAATCCCTTGCCGAATTTCGGCTCGATGGCGCCATGTAGAATTCCTCGACTTGTCGCCCCAAATCGTTGCCCAATTCTCAGGAATCAGACCACGAGAGTTGGAATCGTTCAAATTCACTGGATCCATCTCATCGCTCCATGCCCTTGACATGGTTCAAGTCCCTACCCTGCGTGATGTTCCCTTCATTCCCGGGATGCAGGATACCTTGATGACGTTGTACTCAAGATGCCACTAGTCTAGATCAGCTCACACACCTCACTCTCCAATGTCAAAGAGAGCATAGTAGAGGAATTCTAATTGCCAATGTCGTCGTACTCCTCGGCCGATGTAGTCGACTCATCTCCTTCCGACTCGGAACCAGCCTCAGGTCAACTGGCTCGGAAGAAGACCTACCACCGGGACTACTATCGCTACCTTTCCTCGATACCTTGATTTTACCAAGGGATCCTTGAGCGCTCGTCGCTTGGCCATCTCCTCGAACATCTGTCGATGCCGCATCTGCGCCAGTTCCACGCGGAGGGCACCGTGATTCCTGGCGGCATTTCTTTGGCCACTCTCACACCATCGTCACCTCTCATCGAGGATCTTGGCAATTTACACTTGCCATCTCTCACAGCGGAGTCTGTCGCAGAAACCTTCCATTCCCTTTCCTCTCTTACCAGACTCTGTGTGACCGACTATAATGTTTGGGCTGCAAACCGGCGACCCCGTCGTCCAATGCATCACACCTTTTGCATCTCCTCACTCCGCGCCGGGATATAGACGTTGTCGTTTGCCCGGCACTACGAGAGCTTGTGATAAACTATTGCGGTGACCTGGAGCAAGGCACGCTGGATGCATTTATCCAGGGCCGGAAAGAATCAGTCTGGATTTCCGGCGCCTCGAGTTCCGTAACCCGTCTGCAGACATTCTATCGGAGGATCAAATGCGGTCTTATATTTCGCAGGGGTTGACATATCCATCGTCAATAAAAAGTCTTGGTACAAGCCTGACCCTTGGACAGACTTGGCGGAGGACAACCAGTAGCGGCGAGTGTGCGATGTAGCGCCATGATGGGCGTGATTCTTTTAGCACGTATACAATAAAAATATGACTTTGACGATCGAATTGATTTAATTGAAAGTTTGAGGACACTGAACAGTTAGTCGAAGGCGAAGGTGCTGTTTCCTCACAACAAACCCCGAGGTTGAGCGAATATGGACGCAACTTGAAGATTGAAAAAGAACGTGTTCTGAAAGCTAGTCGCCTCCCGCGAGATAGCTCTCGTACTCGGAGACTCCAGAATGTGAGGACCCGGGGATCTGATGAACAACGGTTTGAAGTTGTGTCAGGCCGGATGTTGAATCTGAGCAGTGAGCTCACGATCGACAAAACGTGAATGGAACGAACCGAAACAATGCGTGGTTTTTTGGGGGCGTGGGCATGTGCATCTCATCGGAAACCGCAATCACAAATTTCTGGGTTACATGGTCGAATCGCAGGTCCACATAGGCGACCTCGGTGATGACATCATGTGCTCCAGTAATCCTCTTGCAAGTTCATGCCACAAGGGGGCGTCGTCGACCCCGCTAAATGAATATATAAATGAATATAAGAAGTGTGAGGGCGGGCTGTGGCCGCTAGAAGAAGAGATGGAGAAGGGGATGATAGAGGAGAGGGCTTGCGGGGGAGGGGGGCCGCTCGCGGCGGCTCGCTGAGAAGTCTGCTCACCGTGAGAGGTGGGGAACGCGCGAGGCGGGATGCAAGCGGCGGATGGCCCCGACTCCGGTACACAAGGATGAGACGGGCCCCGATGAATGAGGCGACCCGAAACAACCAAGCGTGAGCAACAGGATGTGGGTGGGTGGGACTCGAAAATGGAGGTGTGAGGGAGAGGATGGAGCGAGCACGCGTGGGATGAGAAAAGACGCGAGTGGGACGCGTCAAGAAAAGTGCGGTCACATGTATGTATTCACAATTATCTAAGCTTGCTCCTTGCTGCCCTTGTCTTCCACTCAGGGAGACTCGTGCCTCGCCTCTCCTGAGCTCGCACGCAATGGAATCATTGTTCTCTCATCGATTTAATACCAACTATGTCCCCTCGGACGAAGAAATCCAATTTATTCGAGGGGATCTCGTTTCGCATGCCCAAGAGCTTGCGCGAATCGATGAACGCATCCGCGAACTACCGCACAGCGGGACCAAATCCAGGCTTATGTTGACTCCCACAAAGCCCTCATCTCTCATCCCCGCCGGATCCCTCCTGATATCGTGCGAGAGATATTCGTTGCATGCCTCCCCTCCGACAGGAACGCCGTGATGAGCGCACAGGAAGCACCGCTGCTTTTGTGCCGCATTTGTAGCGCGTGGAGGACAATCGCGCTCCTCACACCGAGGTTGTGGGCATCCCTGCACGTTCCTGTCAGTTACATTAC
>JARKIC010003633.1:0-14016 GCA_029378375.1 Mycena olivaceomarginata | reverse complement strand
CACCGCTCGCGCCGCCCGCGGCCCGCTACTCCTGCACCCCTAGCGGGGTTGAGCCCGCTCGCGGTGCCGGTCCAGCTTTGTGCGGGGTTAGTGCCAATGGAGACAGGGCACTTGACCCACGTCTACGTCGTCGACGTCTTCAACGGCGGTATCAGGAGCACAGGGAGAAGGAAAAAGCGCGGGACAGGGACAGGGACAGGGACAGGGACAAGCGGACCCAGCATTACTCGCGGACCTTAAGCTTAAACTTGGGCTCGGGCTCGGTATAAGTCTAGGGATCGAGGGGTATCAGCGAGCACGAGCAGCGGCCGCAAGCCTCGCTTGACTTGGTACCATCAACCCTGCTCCATTGCCAAACCCTGCTCCATTGCCACTTCACCTTTATTTTCGATGCAAGATTACCTATACCCTTGCTGTTTGAGCTTCTTTCCTTCTATCTGCTCACCAGTTACTTGGTTGGTATATTTTTGTGCAGTAGGGGTGCGGAATATATATACGTAGATATTTGATCGACAACTTGCATTTTGTAAACCGAGCTGCCAACCCCTCGCACGGAAGTTTTCCCTTTCGGCTTTTGCATGAGCTCTTTTCGGTAAGCAATCCAGTGGTAACTATACACGGGTGAAGGCGCCATCAAAATATTTACCGATAAAAAGAAAGGCTGTCGTTTGTCAAGAAAGATTGGAGGAGATCTGAGAAAATCATATAAACTATGAGCAAGAGCGAACAAAAATGATGATAAAACACCGACTTCACCATCCTTGCCCACCTGGGCCGAAACTATTACTTGCTTTACCGTTTCCCACCATGGTAAAATTATTCACTGCTTCGCCATGGCTGACCGCGACTAGCGAGCCGGGATGCATTTTCCTCCATATCGTAACTCCAATGAGAAATGCAATCAACAGGCACGCACAAGCAGAAACAACTGCTGAGACCTGATTCTCGCGCACGCACGTACGGACCTGCAAGTGACCACATTTAAAAAAACGGGGCTCGAATTCCAGAGGAATCACCCACCCGATTAAAACATCCATAGAGGCTTTTGGGGAGAAAAGTGATGTAGATGGAGAGCTGAGTAAAATACTGTAAAAAAAATTGGTACCAAATTGCGGAACCAGTGACTCACGGCGGTTATGCACAGGTGAATGACTCTGAACAGCCCAGGGCCAGTCTCACTAATAGAACCCACGCCCTTGAAAGGCGCGAACAGGGCTTCCCTGGCCGTGAGATAGAAAGAGGACACGGGGAGCCAGAACCACTGGTTTCTGACTTGAGTAACGGTGGATACGAACCGGTGACCGCGTTCGCTTACCCGGGTCCAGCCAGATGTTGGATGTTCGAACCAAATAGAGTGGTATTCTTCGATGGCGGCGGTGGGGAGGGTGTGGGCGGGCTCTAATTGCGATGCGTTGGCCATGGTGTGGTGCAGGTGAGGGCAGAATAACTTTGACGCCGCTTTCGCCGATTTTTTCGCCGATTCCCTCACAAATAACGTTAGTCGCCCTCAAACTAGACGCACGATGGCAGGACATAGTACTAAAGTGCCTAAAAAGCTTTGTTAATATTGCGGAAGATCCCATCCCATTGCAAGCTGGGCACGGACGATAAACTGCCTGAACGGCGCGTCACTGTGCTCAGTCTGCGCTCCGACCAGCGCTGAGACGACGAGCATTTTGACTTATCTAGGGTACGGAATGATTATGAATGCGAAAGGAAAGGAAAGGGAGAAATATTGTGCCCATGTACATGCCAACAGCTTGAGTCAAGGATTTTCAAGGATTTCCGGGTGTCACGATTATATACTATTCGGGCAAAGTAGCGGCGAAGTCTGGAAAAGTTGAGGGAAGTCTTCATCCTTGCAGTTCTTGGGAGGCCACGGCAGCTAAGAGCGGGGTTAGCGAAAACGCAAGTAGAGAGCGCAAGCAGATTAACAGGTTGAACTTGGTGAGGGCAGCAAACCGAAGATCCGATCACTTGCCACAGTCTTGCCACGATTGCCATAAAATTTGTGCACTTACTGAATAGCCTTCACGCACTTCAACTCAAGATTTTTGAGCATCGCAGAATGGTGATCGTATTGGACATGTACAGGAGAGCAAAATATTGATAAAATACGGGAGATATGACGACTGCACAAAATTGACTCCGGCGCGAAGCCCTCAACCAGATTCATCCGAGTCGCAATCGCTGCTAGCGCCGTGGATCTGACTGAGGCGCTTTGGGGACCGTCGAGGGATTTTTATTTTGATCCCTCCAGGACTATTTCGAGTCGATACGCGAGTCACCGAGATGGCTTGAGGTTGGTCGCTGAGCGCGGAGTTCAACTTCCTCGAAGGTGGTGCCTCGGGACTGGCGCGGCACCTCTTGGCAGGTTGACGCGCGGTCCCGCCTCTACCTTTGGGAACGGTTGATTCGTGCGACGTCGAGTGATCCACTTCATTGCGCGGTAAGTATCGGCGTCGCTTTCCAAGCGTGGATGACCGTGGGCCATCATGGTGCTCCTGAACCTCTCCCTTTTCCACCTTCACCCTTTTGAAACCCTGATACTTCTCTCGGAGCGCGTGGTACTCTGCATCTGGAAGTTTTTCCCAGTAGCACGTCCCCGAATCCAGCCGTTTCCATAACATCTGGGCCGCACCACTGCCTCCGGCGAGCATCTGCGCTGGAGGCTCCAGTAGAACGCCATCTGGCCAGCCCATGAGCCTCCACCCATATCTGGCCTCGGTCATACGCTCATAGAGTTCTCCGTAATGCATTACTGCCTTTTCATTCCCGCTGCCGTGCTCTTTCAGAAGTTTAGCAAAAAGAAACAAAAATAGGTTGAGCACGCACTCAGCCCCCATATAAGGCTTTGGACGACTTCTGATCGGAGTTTCGTATGGTTCTTTGGAGGGTTGGCTGACAAGACGTTTCGCGGCGGTCGGGGTGTTCTATTGATCTGGGGCGTCGGGGTGGGGGTTGAAAAAGCGCCGAGCGGACCAGGTAGCGTTTGATCATTGTCCAGAACGGGAGCTGCGGGTGAGGGACCGTTGGAATATGAAGCTGGTCGAGCGGGAGGCGCTGCAGTCGATGGGCTGGGAGCCAGGAGCAGTTGAATGTCGCCCTTAGGCGCCGTTTTATCGCCATGCAGAAGGGAAGTCGCGGGTAGCGGGACATGGAAGAATGCAGTCGATGGAACGGGTGGTGTCGCATGCGACTGGTTCAGACCCAGGAGCAGTCGAATATTGATGTCTGCGTCTTCATCCCCGTCGCGGACTGTGAGAAGGTGCCGTATCTCGTCGAGCGGGCGTTGCGACCTCTGCGCCAACTCCAAGGCGCGCTCCTCGATCATCCTCTTCAACTCTTCGATCCTCCTCCTCACGTCTTGTCGAAACTCTAGTACCGCCTCTTTAAGTCTTGTGGACTCATCACGGGCTCTTCTGCACTTTTTGAAGAGGGTGGTGCCACCGCCTCCGAAATCTGCTCGTTGGGGTTCTCAGACTCCACGGGGTCCCTTTCCCGATCCATCTGGGCGAGAATTAGCCCCTCCGGATCTGCAACAGTATTTGTGAGATTCATTGGAGGCATGGCGCAGGTTTTAGAGCCGAGTGTTATGGACTGGATCATTCAGAGTTGAAGGTTGATTTCACGTTGGCGAAGTCTTGTTCAGGCCATCTGTTGTAGTCTCGAAGTTCGCCCAATGAAGAAACAAAAGCACGACGTGCCACAACTGCCACAGTTCGAGACCAAGCACGCAGGAATTTCAATGAGAATGACTTGAGACGTCAACGGAATGACGAGAATGAGAAAATGAGGTCGGAAATGCAAGCAAGGCAACGAGAACGCAAGGAGAGTTTACAAGTACGCCAAAGGAGGAACTTGAGATTTGTGGCAAACCGATCACATGGCCATGATTGCCACAAAACTTTTTCAAGCACGCCAAAGGAGGAACTTTGTGGCAACCGATCACATGGCCATGATTGCACAAAACTTTTTCAAGCACGCCAAGGAGGATTTGTGGCAAACCGATCACATGGCCATGATTGCCACAAAACTTTTTCTAACACTGACCGTGACAGATTGTATATATACTCCAGGCTCCTTTTCTTTCACAATTCAGAGGCTGAGTGTTTATAAACAGATGTATATTCAGATCTTGAAACTCTCCAGCTGATCCACCGTGATCAGAATCAAGCAAGCTACCGAGGGACATGGAATGCAAGAAGTAGATACATTGTAAAATGGAATGGAATGGGACCAAGGGCAAGGTCGATTTATATGGTTTTATTATGAGTAACTGCGCGCGCAAAAGTGAGACGACAGATTAGTTGTAGGGATTAGGAGCTTACCTGCGAGCGCCGTAGAGTTGGTAGGAGTCGCTGCCCCAGCGGCCAAAGACCTGGATTTCGCGGTCACTATGACCAGCGGCAGGTTGAGAAGATTCAGAAGCGCCGGAAGCGCCGCCGCGACGGAAGCTGGTTCCAGAAAAATCCTTGGGGTCCACCCCGGCAGCCTCCAGGAAGCGTCTGAGGCCTGCAACGAAGGCTTCGTAGCGAAGAGGCTTCCCGTCCAAACCCTCGAGCAGTGGCGCATTCCCGGCACGCGGAAGTTCAGTGAAAAGTCGCTTGACGGCCATAACTGGACACGATGGCTGCCCAAGGGAAGCGGCAACAGTGATTGTGGATCCTTGGTGGAACCCATCGCTTTTGGAGTGAGGGAGGGTGAGGGTGACGTGCGTGCAGTTGTCAAAATTTGGGAAAAACTGCACGCTGTCGTAGACGAGGTGGCAGTCATTACCCGGGCCGACGGTGATTTCGTTGGATCGGAGAAGGCCCGCGTAGGCGAGGCAGCACGCGGTGTAGAGTGTGGTGTGGCCGGGGATGATACCTGGTTTGAGTTGGTAGAGTATGGCGAGGAGGGCGGAATGGGTGATGGGCTGAGCAGATTTCTTGAAATATGACCCTAAAGTAGAATGCTTTTCATTCGTAGAATGTCTTCGCATTTTGCCCTCAGAGGCTGAAAGGTGAGACTAGATTCGCCAATGAGAATATTAAAGAGCTCACTTTCCTCGTTGGAGGCGATGTCGGCATCAAGGAGTGATTCTGGGATATCACTTTTCTGACCGGAATCCGACATGGTGTGAGTGCGAATAAAGCGGATGGGAAGAGCGAACAAAGCGGATGGAAAGGGGTGTATCACATTGCATTTTATAACTGCGCGCCAGTCTGTTGAATAAACTCAGACACGTCAACTATGTCTTACAGACCGTGTTAGAAATGAATGGCAAGATGGTGGCGCCCACCCCACGCTCGAAATTCTTCTCTTTCACCGTGGTCTCCGTGGTTGAGCTCTTCGCCTTGCAATGGCAAACACCCCGTTCATCCACAACCTAACGTCCGAGCTCCTCAACAAGATTTTCGAGGAAGTGCTAGACAAGCCGGGCGACACTGTCTTCATCCGACCCGTGGCTGGATTTCGCTTGGAACAGATACCTCTGCGCCAGTGTGTGCACGCACTGGCACAGAATAATCTACGGAAACTCAAAGTGGAAAGATATACGCGCGCAGCGTTTTCTCCGACCGCGCTTTCGCGCTTTGTGCATTGCCAAAAGTCAGACGGCGCGCTTACCCTGTTCGTCGACACCCACAAGTATACATACGTGAAACAATTCGAACTTGCGCCGCAAACATCACTGGTTGCCTCGTCCAATTCAGGGCCGGTTTCTACTTTGCGGCTATTTTTTTCCACCTAACTACTCTACTAGCAGCCGCAAGTATGTGAATAGCACGGAGAAATACGATGATTGGGTGCTTACATGGTCCCGAAGCCGGTGTCGAAACTAGACGGGGATGCTGGCGAGGCAAGTCGCTGTTGTTGTAAACGACCAACCTCGATAATACCGTCGCGGTCGCGATTCGATGGGCCAGAGGAGCGTCGCTATTGTCGTGTAACGACCAACATCGACGTTCAAGACTCTCTAGCATACGTGATTCTGAACGATTGTCTTCAGATATCATGCCCAGTAGACTAGAGAGGCTGAAATGAAAGAGTCGGGTAGTGAGGAACGAATTCGAACGGAGCGAATCGCGTGCCAGACCGGCACGCAAACAAGACCTAGGCAAACAGCTGCTGATGCAGTTGAGTCTTGCCTCGCGCGTCGAAGTAGAAGACACGTCGTCTTGTTGCGGGCCCTCACCAGCATCTCGCTTTTTGTTTCGAGACCAGGTTTAAATTTGGAAGTCGCGACACGACCCGTACCCGTGACGATGTCACAGCCGCAGTTCTCTTAAGTCCCTCTCAACATTTGCAAGGTGTGATACGCCCGCAAATCGTGCACACTTGGTGCCCTGCAAGGTGTTATACGTCCGCAAGGCGCCAACATCGGGAAAATACAACATCTGGCCCGCCCTTGTTCTGTGTCTTAATCGTCTGGTCTTTTTTCGCGCAAGATGAAATTTCCCGCCGTATGTGCTTTTTGTCTGAATCTGCGCTCTATCTGACGTGTTCTTTACCAGCCTAGCGAGTATTTTCACGGTCATTTTCGTCAAGGCAATGACATCTTTACCGTCTACTGCGGCAAGCGAAGTTTCATGAGCCAGATACCTAGGCCTGCCGACGCACCCAGCCCGACTCACACCTCTATGGACGGGGAATATCGCCGCATAACTTGGACCTCTAACAAAATGCCCTACCTCGTATTCCTCCCGCGTTCCAATCCGTTTCAGGGGCCTCTCTTCGAACGCCTCGATGTCTCCTCGCAGAAGATCTCAAAGGTGTCCCCCTTCGTAACCTCAGGCGTCGGATGGTCCTTGGATCCTGCCCTTGTGACCAAATGGACCGAGTTGGAGAATGCGCTGCGGAGTGTCCTCAAAGCCATGTACGCTGAGTATCCCGGTGCTCCGTTTGAAGGGATGCTCTCCGTTCCTTTCCCTTCACAATTCGGATACCGTAAACCCCCATGGCGTACCCGTGAACTAGCGGGTCTAGTTTTAAGGAACTCGCGCGACGCATTCCTGCCGTTCATGGCGACTATCGCCATGATGGTGGTCCTCCTAGATCATCATCACCGCGATAAGTCGTGGCGGGTTCGTGTGATCAATGCCTCCAATGTTCACCCGCAATGGTTCGCAGATTTAGAGTCATCCGCGGCAGGCGACATCGACACGCAGCGCGTCGGGGGTATCATCGACCTCACCTTGACATGGAAACATCCAATGGACGCCCTGCTCACCGCGTGTGTAGGAAAAATCAGCATTCCTCTCTACCTGTACTGGGGTGCAATCGACGGAACTCCATGCTTGTCCATGCCTTCGGTTTTGAAGGAAACAAAGTTCTTTCCCGATCATGCGGAGATTCAATACCTCCACAGTTTGCCGGGGAGCGTATCCTTCAGTGCCTGGGATCGCCGCGGTGAGATATATGTTTCGCGGAGGAACCTAGACTTGCACGTCGCGCCACAACCCTCCAGCCTCACTCTCACTGCTCCCTCCGGCCTGCCGTCTGTCTCTGCTAAACCACAACCGGCTTCCCCACCCGTAGACTCCGGCAGCGGACAGAAAGCCGGCGAAGCCGTACGCGCTTTCTTAACTCGTCGTAAGGAGAAGTACGAGAAATGGGAGGCCACGGAAACTTCGGAACACAAGGTCAAGCGCTTAGCACGAGAGGATCACGCATCGAAAGGAGCTCCACCCGGCAGGAAAGGAGCGAGGGTTTTCGTTTGGGAAGAGGAAGAAGACTTCCTCATTCGCCAACCACTCAATCGTGTCTTTGCCGCAGAGAGATGGGACGAGTTTACTCCCACTCAGCGGCACTACGATAGTTGGACGGATGAATGGGATCTCTGTACGGCGCTCGCTCCAGAAGAAGACGCCGGGGACGATGACGATGGCGAGGGTTGCGTGAATATTCTCCCCTCAGAACCTGAACTCCCTGCACTCCCTAACATTCCACCCGCTTTTTTGCCCGAAGGCGATAGTGAGGCCAAACCTGAATTCCCTGCACTCTCCGACGCCCCACCGCCTCTTTTGCCCGAAGAATCCATCGGGCCGCACTCCACAGCGGACGATCTACACGCAGTCTATACCTCGTGGAACGTAGAGGACATCGAAGAGTATGAAGGCGATGACCACTTCTACGAGCCGTTCTTAGACATGGAGAATATTCCCTATTCTCGCTTTGGTTTTACTGTCGTGTGTTCTCTCAACAATGGAGCACCAGCTCAGTATCAGGAAGTGCTCCGACCCGATTTCTGCGCCAGGTCTGTGGGGGATGAAAAATGGCCTGGTCTTCATCGCCCCAGGTATACTCATCTTCCTGCCTTGCTGAAGTATTTGTCTCAAGCACGCTCACTCGAGGACGTTCCTCGGGAATTGCTTGATCTTCGGCAAGATGAGGCAGATATTTCCGTCCAAGTCTGGGTGGTCGATGTTCAACGGAAGGTCTTAAACGACCAGGCTCTCTATATCATCCACCCGTGCAGCCAGGGCGACGATCCAGATCTCCACATCGTACTTTCGAGTGCAGCAACGACTCTCGAGATCGTTAGAATGGGCTGGGGCTCCTTGGGCATTCAAGAAATTGTCTTCCATTTATTCCAACGAGGGATAGAGTTTCGTCTCTGTTTACGAGGACCGGTTCGCCCTCAGCCTAGTCCCCCGTATTTCCAGACTAGACTAGGCGTGAGGCCTGTTAACTACAGTCCCACTTCCCTTGACTACCTCGCCTATGAGACACGTCGCGACGCATTCCTTCGTTCTCCTCGCGGCCGTGCCGCTCGATTTGCCGGCGGGATCATTGGGCGTCTTTCCGGGGAGGGTACAGACGATGAGCTCGCAGCTCGAGGACCCTCTGACGAGATATTCGAAAACGGTGTGCGTTTCTGGGATGGTCAGAGCCAAACGGCGTACTGGGACGATGCTCTGACACAGGAGGAAATGAACTTGATCTGTGGTGTGTATAGTGTCGAAACAGGTATGCCTAAGAGCTTGTTGATTTGACCGAGCTGAGCTCTACACACAGAACGAGTGGAAACACAAAATACGCTTTATCCAGAAAGCCCGCCAAGTCGCGATGGCCAACGAAAAGCTTGCTGCCGAGTATCTGCATCTCAAAATCGTCGAGTAGACTGTCTTGAAGTATCTTTTTGTATTGTAATGATTGTGTATCGTATCCTCTTGAAATTTTGAATGATAATCGTGGCAGACACCGTGACACGTGACCAAACCATCGTGATCCCGACCGTCACTTGGAGTTCACCAAGCGCACCGATTGAGCCGTTATACGGCCACATCGGTGGTGCTAGCTGTGATACAGCAGCACCGACCGCGCACCACCTTCCGTATCTCTCAGTCATGCAGCAACATGGCGCGCACAGACTGGAGCAATTACTCGCCACTGAAATAACGTTTTGGCCATTCTGAGGCAACACCGACCTTCGAACACCATGTGCATGACGAGGGCGCAGGCGTCGTAACGGGGTTCAGTCTGCGCATGAGGGGGGCGTAGCTAGACCGCCGTGGTGTCTCAATTTCGCGCTCTAGTCCGGTCCGGACCGTCCGGTACATCGTGGATTCCAAGCCGCACTTGCTTCAAGATTGCTTCAAACGCCATGTGCACGACGGGGGTGCAGGCGTTATGGCGGGTTTCAGCCTGCGCACGACGGCGGCGTAGCTAGAGCCCCGCACTTCTAGAAGCATACTCCGAGTTCGGCCTTTTGCTTCAAACGCCATGCGCAGGACGGGGGTGCAGGCGTCACAGCGGTTCAGCCTGCGCACGACGGCGGCGTAGCTAGACCCCCGCACTTCTAGAATCGTGCTTCAACTCTGTCCCGATCACACAAGTCAGCCACTTCCACAACGAAGGCTGTAAATCTGGCGCCTCTTCGCGCGGTTTTTCTGCCTCCTAGGGTCTTGAATTCCACTCGTACGGTAGGCACCATGCCCGTGCCCTGTATTTCTGTTTTCTAATCTTCAGCCAGCTTTTGGGGTCTTAAACGCACACGGCCTTGAAAGACGGACCGCGCAGCGCTTCTACTGCCTCAATCTCCGGATGCTGTCGAGAGTGGCGCACGCCGTGGTTGCACTACAACAAATCATGGACGCGCAACCTCAATTCTTGGACTCCAGCGCGCGCAGCAGCAGGTTCGTGCTGGACCCCGATTACGGCTTCCTCTACTTGCTAGAGCGCAGCGAATCAACCACCGATCTGCGCTTCGCATTCACCTGCCTCCAGCGACGAGTGGAGAATGGGAATCAACATCTGCTAACTTACTTCCGTTCCTTCCGCCAAACGCTGACCAGCGAAGACGGAAGCGATCGTCTGAGCTCTGCGGACTCCACCATATCCGAAGTCCTTAAGGAATTCGGCTCGCAGCACCCGTTGAAGGAGATCTATCGCCTCCCCCCCCGCAGTGATTCCGCCCTTCGCGCTGCTCTGATCGATGATGATGCGCGCGGTGAGGCTATCCGGAAGCTCGGGGAGGAGCCTCGCGCCCGCTTCCACCGCTCCCGCAGCATGGGACGGTCAGGACGAGACTATTATCGACTATGTCATCAATATGGCGTCCTTCTTCTCAGTCCGCTAATGTTCGTCCACGTAGGACAAATGGCTCCTACGAAGTCCTCGGGGCGCGCGCGGAGTTGGTGGGGTCTCCCCGAGTTCGCGAACCTTGTACTCTCGGGCTGGGAGTCATTTGTTGAATGCGCTGCGGCGCCATTTCCTCACTGCGAAGTGGTTATCCGACAGACTGCAGGAATTTGAGGAGATGCGATTCCGGCAACGGGGTCGTAACGAGGAGGATCCGGAGGATTTATTCCAGAGGAGAATCCAGTACCATTCCTTCATATTCTCGGACGTGGAAGATGGCCCTCAAGCGGTTGGCCGTATCCTTCGTACACAGCTCGTGGCGTGGTACCGTGAAGTGTCCGAACGCACTTGCCCGTCCATCGAAGCGTTGATGACTTACGCCAAGCACAATCGAGCGAGCCTACTCGCCTCCTACCTCTTGGAGAACAAGGTTAACGCTGTCCTAGGCAGCGCGCCCCATACGGGCGCTGCGCCAAGGGTCCGCTTCCACCCCAGATCTGCTAAAGCCGCGGATTCAATCCTGGAGTGTGTCGGAGACGGATCCGACGAAGAAGGGAACGAACAGGAGCCCGAAAAGACCGCCCTAGCCGCTGATCGGCGCCGGGACAATCGTGGCTGGGGTGGCAACGCTGCCGCCGGACCTTCGAAGGCACGTCCGGAGTGGCCAGGAGGAAAGACCGTCAATGGGTACGAGTTCCGTCGCGACGACTCACGGGTCAGCGCGCGTCCTCCTAATGGCGAGTGCTATATCTGCAGTAGTCCCAAACCCGTAGCGCGAGATTGCTCGCACTACAGCACCTGGCTGCACCTTCGTCAGGCGTTGCTTATCCATGTGGACTTGGATCCGGAAGAAGAGGAGAAGGAGCGAATCGTCTCGCGCTTACTCGAGTGAAGATCCTGAGAAACTCAGGGACCCGCAAGCGCCCGGCCTCGAGCCAGTGGCTGCTGAGAGTCCTCCTCCCAAGTGCGGAGCTCGGGGAATGGGAGACACGGAAAGCGCCCGGCGAGATGCATTCGTAGTAGAAGCCTCAGTCGCCGACAAGACTGTCTTCCTGCCGCACTACGGGATGAACCGCAACCGACGCCGCTACGAGGCCTTTGCGAAACCTCACAAGGAACAGGACAAGGGGAAGATCGGGAGTCGGCGGAACCGACGACGGAGGAAGAGATGATCAGGGCCAGAGAGGAGGTTCAAGAGCGCGACGACGCCATCACTGATGCCGCTGCTGCCCCGGACCTCCCCTTCGAACACGAGGACCACTGGACCTACCCGGCCGGTGTCCGTCCCGAACGCGATGAGGAGGACTGGAACGGGAGGTCACACCTACTCATCTCGGCGTCGCCGGAGGTAGTCGGAAGCTTCCGCACGCCTACGAAGAGGACCCGTATTTTAGGGACCGCTACGTGGAGGAAGCTCCCAACCCGGACAAAGTGCTCACCCCTTCGCGCTTCCAGAAAGGCAAAGGCAGGCGTCTTGTAGAGAGCATTGAAGAAGGGGACTACGTCCTGGTCAATCCCCACTCGTTGGAGCTGGTGGATGTGAAAGGCACGGGGCCCAAATTAATTCAGCGGGACCATTCGAGGTTCTTGAGAAGATTATCCCAGTCGTACACCGCTTGCGTCTGCCCGACACATACTCCATGCACCCAGTCTTTAATCTGGAGCACCTGCACAAGTACCATGTCGCCAAGGAGAGACTAGGCCAGAGGACGGTTCTTCCAGAGACGCGCGACTACCTGACTGCCTCCCAGGGCCTCCCAGGAATACGTCGTGGAAGTCATTATAGGCCACACGATTAGGCCTCGCAAGAATGGCAACCAGCGTATGTTTCGGGTACGTTGGGAAGGATATGGCCCTGCCGACGATGCTTGGGTTTCGGAGCGGGATCTCCGCAACGCGCCAGCCATCAAGCGGGAATACTTGAGGCTGCACAAGCTAGCTTAGGTGGTGAGATCGCTTGCTACCCGTCTCGAAGCGCCCCCTTTTTATAACTCGATGGGCTGCTTGAGAAGCTGAGCGGTGGACGCTGACTGGGTGCCTCCACCCGGGAAGAGGCGCTACCGCAGAGAAGTAGTGGACGGGAGTTTTTCTCCTGGAATTCTGAGGCTTGTAGCGGACGAGCTGATAGCTTGGAAGAACCACGAGCTGAGGGCGACAAGGACGCGGACGGAATTGGATGCACCCGGAAGAAGCGCCGTGTTGGGACGAGCTGGACGTGGACTGGCTAAAGCCGGGAAGATGCGCTGGCTCAGTAGAGTACTAATTCGTCGGGAACCGGACTCTCCGACGCTTCGGCCCGACGGGCCTGACTAGCCGCCATCAGTGGCGGAGCCTGGGAACATCACAAGCTTAGTCAGGTCGTTTGGACATTCTCTCTTTCTTTCTAAGTCCACTTCGCCCCTTGCACCAACACCCAATGTCGACAACGATCAGCAACAACTCTCGTCGGGGTAGCCAAGCGCGCCATGGAACCGCAAGGCTCCCTAGTGCTGCTGGCTATAACGACGAACCGCTGGTATACAGCTCGCTGTCCTTCGATCTGTGGGCGCTGCCCACGATATTCGGGCGTTATGTGCGGCGGAGAAACAGGCTCTTCGAATTGTGGTCCCCGAACTCGAAGCAGCTTCCATTTCTCCCTGGCGAGCGCTACGAAAATGGGACTCCAAAAGCCCACGAGGATCCGACGCAGAGGCGTTTCGACGGGCACGCAGGAAAGTTTGATTGCCTGTACGCCCCGCAGTATTTCCATCCGGAGCGCGCGCACTGGCCCTTCATGCGACGACCCCATCTCGTCACCAGCTCAGACCCGGCGTATGCAGCCTACCGTCCCCTAGTGGAAGTATGGGTCTGTAATCCCAATCGGCCCACGCACGGATGCCTACCGTCCTCTTTCCTGGAAGGATTGAAGACCGTGCTGCGTCGCTTCAATCGAGAGATGGCGCGGCTGCGTGCGATCCACGAGGCTCAAGTCTGGGTCAACCGGCCAGACTACGCTACCGAAGCTCGGCTCCAAGCCTTGGGGCAGATGGATGTTTGGAGCGACGTAGTGGACCATGGAGTGGCGTTTCAGCGAGGGCTCCGGGAGAAGGAGGCATGGATCGCCTTAGCGAAGGAAAGGAAAGCCAAGGGACAATGGAGATTGGCCTTGCTGAGGGATAACGCCAGAATGGCTAGCGCTGCGGACGACCAGTACATAGGGCTCTGGATCAATGGGGCCTCAGAGGAGGTATACCTATCGTATTTGCTGGCGCGCGTGCCCTGCTTCGTGGTACACGAATTCCCTTTAGCCAACTACACGCTGTCTGCCGTCACTCCCTGCCCGCCCACCTACTCCAATTTCGCCGACGGTACCGATATTGGAGCTCTCATCCACTGTAACGCGTACGACAAAGCGGTCCAGGAGGAGCCTCGAGCGCCTGAAGCCACGTTTATGTGGACGGACGGCCGTGC
>JARKIC010003632.1:0-14051 GCA_029378375.1 Mycena olivaceomarginata | reverse complement strand
CGGATGGCCGACATGTGGAAGTCCGAAATTACTTACAATGTATTGGTATTTTACTTTTACCCCTTATCAGCTGTTACCTCATCTATTTGTATCGTAAATACTGCCAGATCATCACATTTTACCCTCGTACCACCATCTCGTGTCCCGTGAACGGCTACGTGCCCAGAGGTAGCAGCGGAGCTCCTCATCGTTACTGTGTCAAACCACCTGTGGGCTAGTTTAGCCACCAATATCGTCGTATTTCGTCGTCTCGTCTCACTCTCTTTCACGCCACTTTTGCACGCCACCCACACGCTCATTTCCCCCCATTCTCGTACTCAACCTCTCGGGACTGATTCCCCCGCATTTATTACAAATTCTACTCTAACGGCTACCGGATCACCGACCCCAATTAAAGAACCTACACGCCGGGCGTCTCTCTCTTCCACACCGGCGATATCTTGTCCCAACGAGCCCTAATCTCAATCATGTTGGATTTCGGGTGGTGCTCCGCCAGGTCTCCGTCTCGTGAGGTCTGACTGATCATTCGCACAGTGCTCTTCGTTGGGTGTTATGCGGTCTTCATTTGTTACTGGTCCAATATATTCAGCGTTAGACGTCCGCGGTCCCGCGAAATAACTATCATACTAGCGTCGTGATGGACGGTGTTTAACAGAGTTGGCCATGGGTTGATTATTCCGACGATTTCCGCCGGACCGTCGGCTGCAATGAAAACCACTGGAGTCCACTGTGGTACCGGTTCTGCTGGAAACCCTTGAAAAAGAAAAAAAAAAAAAAAAAAAAAAAAAAGGGGGCTATGGTGCGGGTCACCTAGCTGCCGCTACCCCGTCCTTGAGATTTTCCGGGCCGAGTTTTTGCCTCTATTTCTTATCCCTCTTTAGAAAGTGATTCTTTTGACGATACAAGCTGATCCTAAAGAGGGATTTGTATTCAAATCAAAACTGAAGGAGGGTAAACTTCTTTCTTGCCATCAAATTGGCCACAAGCGGGGGAAATGACGGAAATTTGGGCTGATTGTGGCTGTGTACAGGGCCAAAAAAAAATTCTCCGGCCAATTGGCCACTAAGTTTGGGTAGCGGCAGCTAGGTGACCCGCACCATATGTACCGAGTCCATTGCAAGGTGCGTGGGATATTTACATAAGCGGCAAATTCGAGGCTATCGAAAACTCAAACCGCCCAAATGCAAAGAAATGCATTTCTGCATTCGAAAAAATCGGATTATAAAATGGTATACTGCTCCATCAATAAGAGATATTTTGAGATTCTGAGACCAGGGACTTCTTCTAGTAGGTCAAATACGCCGTTTCCTGGCTTTAGTTTGTGACCTAAGGTTTTGTGGCCAGAGCCTTGCCGATGTCACACTTTGATCACGTGACCCTCGTAGTGAGTGCATGACGCCTCTCTTAGAACTTGCAAGAACCCGGGCTTGATGCAGTCATCAGAATCCGGCTCACAAGAACGCGTCCCTGAGACATCAGCCATTGTATTACATAGCACGAGCCGCCGTCTTTATAAACCCCTGGCGTTTGAGATTACTCCCATCAGAATATGGACACTCTTGGATCTACGTACGTAAAACAACCCCTTCCCTCCTCTGCCTAGAAAGCTCACCTATAAGCTACTCTAGGCTCGGCGCGCTTTTCATTGGTGAGGACTTCAAATGTTAGACCACGCCTGCTGACGATCACAAATAGGGCTTGTCATCAGTTTGGTGCTTCATGGAGGTCACTGTATCCCAATTTCCCCCCCCCCCCCCCTCCACCACTCCCATCGTCACCATCACTCATTCGGAGGAAGGCGAAGCTCTCGATAACATCGACGACGTTTACATGGGCCAACAATTGAGCCCGCGCCCGCGACGGTCTGGAGGGCGGATGTAACGGTGCGCTGAGCGCATTTCCATTATCCCTCATTTCGATTCCGGAAACCAGCGCGCACATCTTGGACACTCGGACCAATCTGTGGGGTTGGAAAACTCCCATTGTTATATGAGACGAGCGATGAACTATTTGTCTGTAGGGACTGGCTCGTGAGGAAACCTGGCTGCCCCGGATATACTTCAGCTAAATTGTGTGTTGTACAAGGCTAAATGTCGTGCCTCAAGCGACGAGGCATCTTGGACCAATCTCCTCCTGCACTGGAGAATGGAGCATCGCGAAAAGTTTAGGAACATTTCGGAAATGAACCCTTCCATGTGGTGGAATTGATTCAGAGGAATTCTTGTGCACAATGCCAAGCCACCGGAGGAAATCGAAGATTGAAGAAAAAGAAAAAATGAATAAAAGTTCTTGTTGATTTTAGTCACTTAGAGGGAGGGGAGGGGAGGGGACAATGGTGAGGGCAACAGGGTCATGTGGTTCAAAAATGTAAAGGATTGCGGTGAGCGCAACAGGGTTATGTGTTTCAAAATGTAAAGGATTGTGGGTGAGGGCAATAGGGTCATGCGGTTCAAATGTAAAGCAATGATTGGCCACTAGAGAAGTCAATAATGGCTCCGAGAGAATCTGAATAGCTGGAAATGACCGCCACGATCAGGACTATTCATTGCCGGTTTACGCGCCCTCGGAAAATGGCCTTGGGCAACAGGGTCACGTGGTTCAAACTGTACTGTCGCGTGTCGCTTGTCGGTATCTTGCGGCGCAATGCCACATGCGCCAGGGTAACTGGCCGGACGCGATAGAGATGCTTGGCGAGGATTCGAACTTTGCACAGCCATACGGATTCCGGGAACCGTAGCATTGTGGGGGTATGCATTCACGATGTTCTGCCCCGGCTTTTCCTCCGTCTTGCTGTCCTCGTATCGCCCATCCATGGACGGCGGTGCAGCGCGTCGGATCAGCGGGCCGGCCAGCGAGAGCGGGAAGAGGGACTCACAGCCTGGACGGCAGTGGTAAGGGAGGTCAAACTTATCTTCGAAGGGCACAAAAGACAGAACGTAATTTGTTTCTGGATTGCATCGTTGGGACTTTTGGCTGTCTTCTCTTCGGAGCTCAATTTCCGCCATGTTGTTGCCATTGTGCTGAATACGTTTGCGCGACAGGTTTGATGATTTCCTTATCGAATGATGCATCGGGTAACCGTGCCCGCTTTTCGGTTAAGCTGTGTGTATCACAATGAAAACGACAAAAATTTCATGCTAGCATTTTATTTGGAGTGATCTGGGTCAGAAATGGCCACAAACACCCATCGGACATTATTTTTATCCACTTAGTGCATCTTATTTGAAGTCATTTGACCCATAAACGAGCTCAAACGGCCGCTTGCAAAGCTTTCCATTGCCACTGTAGTTTCCTTCTCGTCGAGGCGCCAGATGGTCGAAATCGGGGCCGCAGTTAGCAAGTCGGGTCCCGAAAGAGGTCTCCAAGGGGAGACTTTCCTCGTACTCGAGAGGTGAGACAGCCGAGGATGTCGACGCAAGCAAGAGTGTTGGGGACTGCACAATATCCCGCAGAAACGACGGTAGCAGTGGGGCAGGGGCGAACCCGTCTGCGTCGGGGGTGTGTGCATGCCGCGGTGAAATCTGAAAGCGCTGGTTATGATACTTCTCGGTGTGGTGTGGCGCTTTCTGATGAATAGGGTAGCCTGGCCCGAACTGGCTACCGAGCTCGCGGTCAACGAGCCCGCGGGGCGACGGCGGTGGCGAAAAAGTTGACGAAGGAGCGGCGAGACTGAGCCGTGGAGCGATAACCACCGACGGCATGCAAATCCCAGGGCAATGAGGCTCGGAAGGCAAGCCGGGGCTGCGCGAGCGCGGATGTGAGGAGTGTGATGCGCTCCGCATGTACAGCGGCGGAGATGGAGTCACTATTTCCTTCGGCATCTGAAAATTGAGCCGCTGAATGAGCGACAGGAATGGTGAAATATTTGAAACTTACAAGGAAAACAAGTTTGGCAGACTTTCCGTCTTCTCCAGTTCAAATAGTTGCACTTGAGGCAAATCCAATCACCCGGTTGCTGTAAGCGCAGAAGTGAGTAAAATGAATGAGATCAGGAGGAACATACGTGAGAAATCGGGCCTCTGTTACCAGTGTTGAGGATGGGCGGCTGCTGGAATGAAACTTCGTTAGCAAAATTATGTAGCCCACAACAAACGGGAGAAGTCAAACGATACTTACCGGAACACCAGAGGCCCGCTCGGTCTAATCTGCCCCCGTTCCGGAAAGGGCTCATTATTGGGCCAGTAGATGATGCATGGTGACAACGGGTCACTCGAAATATTCTGCACCTTGCCGCCGCGGGCAAACGCCCGCCCAGACGGCGTGAGATGCGGGTGTGCCGACACACCCTTCTTGGCTGTCGAGGCCCCAAGCGGGAATGAGGGAGGAGAAGTCATTGGCGGGGGCATACTCTTCCTCCTGAAGCCGATCGTATGAGGAGAACTGCGATGTGAACTCGTAGGCACTGGGCGACATGTTCCGGAATGATGTCTCGAGCTGGGAGCCGAAGCAAAGTGTGGAGAGGGGTTTGGGGGCTGAAGCGCGAACTGCTGGTGGGTAGGCGATGGGTCATTGGCGTTCCCAATGGCGGGACACCGAGGGCAACTACATCCAATGCATGTCAAGTTACGTCTGCGACGAACCGTGCGCAGGAAGGCATCTGTCAGCATGGGGGACGGGAAGCGGAGACAAAGAGGAACAACAACCTAAGACCACGCGGGAAGATGATTTGAAATGGTTCGGAAAATACTCACTGACACGCATACAGCGCTTCCAAGAGCGCGAGCTGAATAAATCAAGCAAGCAACTCCCAGGGCAACTGTAAGACGAAATGTGTGCGAGTGGGTCAAACCATCCTCAGGGCTCGGATGGTAGGGCAAGGTAGGAAATGGGGGGTATGTGGTGTTGGCGGCGGAACGATGAGCGGAGACAGGTGCGATGAAGAAATAAAAGACACGAGAGCGGTGGACGACGAGGGACAAGGCGAGGAGCGAGCATCGAGATGGCAACGAAGGGCTAAGGTGTCATACGGAATCTGGGACAAAAGCGATATATCAAATCTATTAGAACTAGAATACATGAGAAGTATATATAGTAAAAGTGTAATATAAATAAAAGGAGAATACTCAAATAATCCCATTCTTGGAACATTCCAGCTGTGTACTCTACGGAATTTGTTACCAGGTATGGAACACGGAAGCAGAAGGGGTCTGGACAAGAGGAAACACGACAACGAACTTGCTGTAGGGAAAGGGTTGTGAGGAATGAAAATAGCGGACCGAAGAAGTAACTGGCGATGGTCGCGTTGGGAACGGGGCGATCGGACCGATTCCGTGATCAGCGCGGGACGCTGCTCGTCATCACCTAAAATTGTGGGCAGCACACTTTTGTGAAAGACATCTGAAGAGCAACCATACGTCAACAGGAAAATTATACGGAAGAGTACAAATATAAATTCGACAAAGAAACAGCGGACCTCTGCGTATCAATATGTAGCCGGGCATTACAATAAACCAGATGATTCCCGATTCGCAAAAGTCGGGACAAGGAATGGGGCGGCTAGACTCACATCCAGTCTCCGAGACGAAAGCTGGTGGGCAAGTTGGACCTGTGGGAGAGTGCATACGCGTCGGGAACCATCGCGGCGCCAACAACGCCGGCACGCACTTAGATTGAGGGGCTCATATGGACATGCGGCTGCTGTTATAAATGTCATGAGCGATCGAAGTATAATACAAGAAGCCACCTCACAGCGTTAGGTGAGGCCAGTTCAAATCCTTGGAGCTTCGGCAACATGCAGAGGGAAGAAGGGAAAGAGCAACGCAAACGTAAACAAAAACGCTCGGGTCGTTTTATCGGCTCCGATGCTTTCATCCTCGGGAGCGATCTGATTCATTCCAACGAGTCGTACATTCCCCATCAACGGCGTTCCGTACAGCCTTCAACACAGCGCTACCGGATGATTACGGAGAGTTGACGCCATCCCTTATTGCCCACCCGTGTCACTTAGCCTGAGTCTCCGGACTAAAGCCACGACACTGGACATGCATGGCTACAGTCGTAGGGTTTAGTCTATTTTCGGTCCCCTTTTGGATCTGAAGTGATGCCGTTTATTTACACAATTATTTTCGGCTATTAGTATTCGGATTTGACTCGGCCCCGGACCTTTCCCAAAGCCCAGGCGGCTATCTCTGCCGCTGCTTTATGCGACTGTCGCTGTGCATGATGAACACGATTACGTATCTGCATTTGGACCAACGATCAAATTTTTGCTCGTTGCCATCAATTGCGATCAAATCTCTTCGCCATCGTCGGCAGCGACGACGGCAAGATATACTTCAAAATTGGCGACAAAAATATGCCTGTAAAGTATATAGCGGACACGATTTAAATCAAGGGCAAACCAGCCCCCTCCCATCCCCTTCACTTCTCGCTTGTCTGCTGTCGCAGCCTTGACGCGACCGTCCCCCATCCCACTTCTCCCCACGCTGCGGTGGCAGCTTGCACCGGCCGTCGTTTTTAAACGCTGCCTGAAATACCTTTCCAGATGATTGCCAATACACTTGCGTTCAATATCGTACTGACCCAGTGACTGGCGTGCAACATGTTTCACGCTCAAGGTTAGACAGAGCTCAGTAAATTGAAACGAATCGTCAATTTACTGACTTGTTTCTGATTCAAACCCTCCCAGCTCGAGCTGCCATTTCTGCGCACGGTCCGAAAGCCATTAGATGCCTCCAATGGCTTCTGCGCAAACAGGCTATTTTCCGGCCCAATCCCGGAGATGAATGTTTGACGCAACTCCATGAGAATTCCTTGGTATCTATGCGGAATCGACGCAGATACTCATCATCACCGATAGTAACCGGAAATGCATGTTCTACAGCAACAATTTGTGGAATATTTCTGTTCAAACTACATATACATGTTCGGAAGTATATACAGTCTTAAACTAGGAAGCGAAACACTCTTCCTCATGGCTCGAGTCTGACCCATCCAGGCAGACCCGAGAGCTTTGGACCCAATTTCATTGTTCCCAAACTCATGTGGTTTCCTCTTCCACCCTCTCGTCTCTCTCTCCCTCTGTACAGGAGGCGACTAATGTTAATAGCTGTGAACCTTCGCGGAGCACCCTTGCTCATCACATCAGTACTGCGGCCCTCTGAGCCCACGCGCACTTTGATATATCTGGTTTCTTTCTTTTTCTTTTATTGCTCCTGGCCCCGCCATGTGCAATCATTGGGACGATTGACAGTCAAATTATGGATAGGGGAGGCACGGTCCGGCGGCAGGTGAATCCCAAGTGAGGAGGAGTCCGGAGTCGACACGGCTGAATTACAAAGCGGAAATCGGGTTCAGAAGAATACAATTGTATAAGTACAGTGTGTCACAAAAAAAAATGCGCACCCCCATTCTGTCATAACTTGGTTGTAATTCGAGAACCACTTAGAATTTTGAGCCAAACTAAGATGTCACATTGTCGAGAGAGCCAGCATCAACATTTTGCATATGTTGATCGCATCATAGTATCTTGATGTGCCATCAGAAGATGCCGAATACGGAGCCTGTATTATACATATTTTTTGGCGGGTTCAAGCTTGATAAATAATTTTCTTGGAGGAAATCTAAATCATCCAAATTGTAGCCCGGGATGTACTAAGCAACTCGCCAAGTTGAATCATGAAAAATATACAGGCAATAACTCGGTACAGAGACCGCAAAGTGGCCAAAAACAGCCAAAAATGTCCAAAAACAGCGAAAACATGGCAAAAATGGCCACTTTGCGGTCTCTGTAGCGAGTTATTGCCTGTATATTTTTCCATACTTCAACTGGGTAAGTTGCTTAGTACATCCTGGGCTACAGTTTGGATGATTTAGATTTCCTCCAAAAAAATTATATATCAAGCTTGAACCCGCCAAAAAAAATACGTATAATGCAAGTTCCGTATTCGGCATCCTCTGATGGCACATCAAGATACTATGATGCGATCAACATATGCAAATGTTGATGCCGGCTCTCTCGACAATGTGACATCTTAGTTTGGCTCAAAATTCTAAGTGGTTCTCGAATTACAACCAAGTTATGACAGAATGGGGGTGCGCATTTTTTTTTGTGACACACTGTATAATCACCGGTACATTGCCGCATGTTTGTCTTTGTAGATTGTTCAGACATTTGGACCACGCGAGTATAATAAAACCGGGCACAGTGATGTGGTCTTGAGCTGATGTGCAAATTCAAACAGCTGGTTCGCTCTTTTTAGCTGATTAAGGACCCAAACAAAACATGAATCTACCCGGTTGTCTACGTTACTCAAGAAACTTTAGACATTTGAGCGCAAATGCGAGCCCACGAATGGTGGCTCAACAGCAGCTGACTGAGGAGTGCGAAGAGTGATGGGCGGTTGGCAGAGTGGTTATGCGTCTGATTTACATAATCTGCTATTTTCTCCGATAATCTGAAGACCTTGAGTTCGATCCTCACAGGGCTACCCAGTTCCAGCAAGCGCACGTTGAGCAAAGCGCTTCAGACTGTGGTACGGGCTAAACCGTTTCGTTCGAGGTCATGCTTTTCAAATGGCAGCCTGGTGTTAGTCTAGTGTTTACCGCGGGCCTGTGTGTGTAGTGCGCCGTTATTGATTGTGTCCATTGCCCAACAGTAAACTTCAGAAGGATATACTACTGCATTCGCCCAGAAAAGAAAAATAACTACACCATAGTTAATGTCATTGAGTAGGACAGTAATTTAGCCTGGATCTACTGCATTATTTCGATCAATTCGATACGAACCTCGACTTTTCGGCGACAAAAAAAAATTCAAATTGAGAAGAAATTATTGCCGCAATAAAAAAGTTCGAGCGTGATGCGTGACTGTCGAATTGAACGAAATAGTACAGTACCTTCACGTTCTCGTACTAAGCACTGCGCGCGAAACAAAGTTATCCTCCTTTTCCCGGTCTGACTGTGTATTCCAGCGCTCGATTAGGGCTAGGTTAATAGCGTGTTTGCATGTCGTAGTCACGCTTTTCAAAATGCAAGCCGTAATACTTAGACTCTTGTGTTTCAAAATGCAGGCCGCAATAGAGTCATGCGTTTCAAAATGCACAGGCTGCAATAGAGTCATGCGTTTCAAATGCAAGCCGCAATAGAGTCATGTTTCAAAATGCAAGCCGCAGTAGAGTCACACGTTTCAAAATGAAAGCCTCGTGGAAAAGACAATAATGCCTTCAAGCAAAATCTGATCTCTCACTTCTTGCCTTGTTTCACTGCACAGTGAGCTTGTACGATGCTCCCAAAACTGTTTGCTCCTTCCCTTTCTACGCTATGTGCTCCCTGGCGTGCCCTCTGTTCTACCCCCGACTTCAAATTTGCAATGCCTGAGTCAGCGATGGCACGTGCAACTACATAACTTTCCGAAAGTGGAAATCTAGCTCCTTTTGGTCTCGGACACGTGCTGAGCGCAAAGATGGTCGTCTCCGGCTTCTTTTCCCTGTGTTCCTCCGGGATCTCCGTTTTCGAAGCACTCGATGAGTTGCGCTCACCACCATACCGTCTCTGAAATCAAAACTTCAATGAAGCACTGTTTTAAACTGAAGTATTGCTTGCTCGTCATCCGATTACACTAGCGCGAGACCAAGAGCTCTTACCTGGCCTGTTTGCGCAATTTATCGCACGCACTCGGGGTGAGTTTTGGCCGGAGCAGCGAAAAGACCCCACTTTGGAGGGTCTTGAATACGGTGATGGGAAGTTGGTATGGGAGAGGTTGTGGAGGGTGAAATTGCACTGGAAGGCATAGAATGCACCCCCATGAACGACAGAATATTTGAAAAACAACGTTATATCTGGAGCATATGAGTGTAACGATGGGTGTTTTTTTGCGGAACAGAATGCGCCTAGCTCCTTTAGCGGACCGTGCACGCCAATGATTTCATGACTTACTGCTTTAACTGTATCTACTCGTATGTGAAACCTCGCTTCGATTGATTAAGAACGAGAATTATGTAAACATAATTACTCGTAATTTTTTCCCATGAAACGTTTTTTCAGCTCATCTCGACCTATGCCCAGCCTATTTATTACAGCTGTTTGCAAAGTTAATGGCAGTAGCCGATTTTTGTAAATAAGAGCAAACTCAGAACTCCCCTCCTTCTTCCGCTCATTGTGAGCTCATTTCTTGACGAAATATCCTGAAAATAGGTGCGTTTGGGAGCGTTTCAAAGGTGCTTCATGACATCCCTAAAAAGGAATCTCGGTCCGATACTCACATCTTTGAGCAAAGGTTTCACACTCAATGTTGGTTTGGCGTAGCGGTTAGCGTGCCAGATGATTTATTAGGTAATCTTAGTTGTTTCTTGTGTTCGAACCTTTTCAGTGGCGATTTTTTCCTCTCATTTTTTTTTGTGTCCCCTCATGCCTGCGCCCCCGTTTCGAGGAGTTAGGGCAAGCGCAAGGAGTTAGAGCAAGCGCACGCGCCCTAACTCTGTGTTTGCCCTAACCGGGTATCAGCATTGTGTGTTGGTTAGGAGGTTAGGGGTTTGGGTTAGGGGCTAGAGGTTAGAGTTAGAGTTAGGGTGAGGGTAAGGTATCTATTTTGAAAGAATTATTTATGAGGTATTTTTCATTGCATTTACAAGGAGAATATCTCATAGACAACATGGAAATTCCAGGGTGAAAAAGAATCCCACTGCCAGAACCCACGCGCCATCAAGATTACGTGATGTCTCATTGGGGGGGGGGAGGCGAAGGGGTGTTCACAAACCCAGTTTCCGCCCCAATCTCGACTGCCAGCCAACCATACCGAGATCGAGTTGTCTGTCTGAATGTGTATGTACTTAGTCGGAGATTTGAGTGATGATCAGAACCTCACGGAGTACTACTCCGTCTTAAGCACCAAGTATGTCCGGTCTCCCTGCTCCTTTCGCTGAACCTCTGATCCGGGACACAAGTGCGAAAAACCACCAGGAAGACGTTGAAGCACGCCGACACAATTTGAACGGAGAAGGTCGGGGCGAACCGGGACAAGACCTTAAAACCTATGGCGGAATCACACCCCAGGTGCGCTAGAAGAGGGACAAAAGGCACGATGTGGTCCACTAATGAGAGTGAGAGAGTTGAATTGCCGGCAAAGGGGTGAAGGACTGAAGGTCCGGTACACGAAGGTCCGTGTTTCAGCATTCCCGCGGTCCCGAAGCTCATAAGCGTTTAGACCATCCTGAACCGATTGCGGGTACATGTAACGTCCGGGAGTGGCGTTTTACGCTGCAGAACACGTTACTTTGGCGTTGTTCAAATCCAGGAGTGGCTCCCGACCCAATAAGAACATGGGTCAACTGTGTACTCTAGCGAGGAGTACCTGCTCACCCTGGTTCACAGGAGATTTCCACAAGTGACGCAATATTCACCATCATTGAAAACTATCAAATAACTGCGCATGAACTTCAGGTTTGTCGCGACGTTATTGAGCATGTATGACAGGGATCAATTCGCCTCCGCCACCAGTTATCAAAGCTGACCAAGGTACTTACTCCCTGGAAATCAAACTCACGCCGCCAAGAGCGGAGTTTCAAATGTGTACAGCCACCGAAAAGCGCCATTCACCACTACACCGCATCGATTCAACGCTTTTCTGTACAGCGTCTCCTTCACTTTGTGTTGAGGGGTCATATTGTGTTTCTTTTGCAGCGGTCAAGAGTTCGAACCAGGGAATGACCGTTTTCTTTTTTTTTTTTTTCATTTGAGCACCACGCAGTGGGCGGCGCGGCAATCGGGAAGCCCCGCGCAGCGGTCGGGGTCTGGGGTGGAAAACCCCAGCTGTCCGGGCCGGCGCCTGCAAGAGTTCATTCAACGCAGCAAGAAAAAATTGATTTAATAATTATTTGGCCTGAGGCTGTGGAAGAAATCACCACCCACGGATGTCTTCCCAGCTGCGGAAGTGCCACGAAGTGATGCTCCACCTCAAGCTTCAGGGAAGACATCCGTGGGTGTGATTTTGAGGCAGCAGGAGGCAAAATCTCAGCGTGGGAAATAGTCACGTGATTCTTGGCGGCGTGAGTTTGTCCTCCTACTCCGTTACATCTACGCTTCGAGGCCTGGAGAAGTCCCCGGGGACCATGAATTCAATCCCGGTACCGAGCGGAAGCCCTCTTAAAGAAATGGGGAGTCTACAATGTAAACGGACGGTCCTCTTCGTATCTCCCACAAGGAAAGATTAATCACCAAACTCGTTCAACATATCGAACGCGTTCTAAATCTAAGGGCGGCTATGATGAATTGGATCCCCTCATCACCTTCATAACCCAAACTCGTCGTTTCGGCTAATCGGCTCTCCTCCTCTCTTTCTCTCTTTTCATTTCCCTCGATTACTCACTTCTAATCTATCTCTCCATCCCGTACCTTATCACCCATAGTCCGTTGTCCCCACCACCACTCAATGTTTCTCCCCCGCTCCCGCTCCATGATCTTAATAGCAAAATGTTTCCCTGCGGCCTGCCTCGTGTTCAACCGTCGTCCCTGTTCGTCCCAAGCATTCTCGATGCCCCATTCGTGCCCTACATCTGCACTGCTTCCCTAACCAACTCCGACGAAATTCAACAGCTTTCCATCCCGATTGCGATAAAATCGTCCAGCTGACCTATCTATAACTAGACGCAGTTGTTCGCAGTACGCTGCGGTGCCAGATTAGACAGTTTGCGGTGCAGCCATTGGAGCCATCCAATGGCTGAATGACGTTGCGTTGTCTGGTGGCTCCGCCTGCCAAAAATGATGTCAGATGGCTGTGGCAGCCACCAGTGGCTAATTTTGGCGGGTGGAGCCATCGAGCATCGCAACGTCATTTTGCCATGGTATGGCTCCAATGGCTGCAATGCAAAGTGGCTATTAACCGTTTTGTATGATTTGGCTCGCTTGGCAGTGCAATTGCCCCATGTGGCTCTATCTCCGTTGGCTTGCCTCTCCTATCCTGCAGGCACTCCATTTGGGACGATTTCTCAGCTGACCATACCCAACTCCATTTAGTAGACTCGCAGCACATCTCTCGCTGCGCCGCGGTTACTTATTCCCCCCACTGCACCGCAAAATCTTCTCACTGCAGCCGAATCACCGTGGCGTGAATAAAGGGCCAGCATCCTCGCTCCCCGTCCCTGCCATTCCCCCCTCCCCTTTCGATTTGACGGCCCCAGGCCTGCAACGTTCTGGCTCGATTCTTCGGTCCATTTTGACCATTTTGCTCTTGGCCTCTTGAGTACAACAGTTTCTGCATGCGTTGTCCCGTTGCAACGTCTGGATGAGCTTTCCACTGTCGGTTTGCTCTGTGCTCAAGCAATTCCCACATTATGCAAAATCTTTGCTCACCCAGTAATCCCCAATCTGCATGCAAGAATCCTGGATAACAATTTATTCAATTCGCTCCACAGGCACAAACAAATTCCTTCTTTCTGGATTTACGGCGCATCCTGGTGCTCTTGGGTCGATGCTATCTCACCGGATGCTACTATGTAAAATGGATTGAAAAATTGCCCATCTTTCCTCGCTCCTCTCCTGGTGTCGGACTGGTTCATCACCACCGTTATTCGTGTTGAACGTCCTCGGAGATACAATGTATTGGCTGAGAATTCTCTAGATCGATCCCATCGCTACCATTCCTTGGAAATGCTCATGTTCAGGCTGCTTTTCACCGACTCGACTACTCACGGATTTCCATTTGCTGCTTTGCTCCTGGACCCTTCTTGCTTAGGTGTTTGCACAATTCACGGCCTGATTTTGCCCGTCATGGAAGAGGATTTTCCGACACTTGACGTGAATTGCCAGTATGTACGTGTGGGTTACATATTTTCTTTTCGCAACTAATTCCCTGGAAAAGATTCATCCAAGGTTCACATTTCGGGCGCCGGTAATTCTCCATTTACATTGTTTTTCGTTCCAGCATTGTATTTCGTACATGTAATGTATCCACAATTGTCCGTTCGGTTGCCGGAGCGAAGCGGCGGCGCAACTTTGTCTCAACTTCCAAAAAGACGCCGTACACAGCGAGAAATCTATGGAGTGGATGCGACAATTTTTTTTCGTCCTCACTCCTGCGTTGGCATATTTACCCGAATAGCCTGATTTTCTCTGGA
>JARKIC010003631.1:0-14068 GCA_029378375.1 Mycena olivaceomarginata | reverse complement strand
TCTTCTTCTCCTCCTGGCTATCCGCTACGTGGACCTCATCCGAGTTCTCTGGCTCCTCACCATCCCCAGGCTCACTACCGCGAAGACGAAGCGATCACCGTCCTTAACTAAGCCAACAAAATATACCGCCAAGGGTAGGAATTCGAGGGGACTCAGCGTCTCGAGCTCCTCCACGAGAACGGGGAGCCGAAAACGCGTCTTGTCGTAGCAACCAGCTGCGGCCTTGCAGGTGAAAGGTCCCTCCGACGGGCAGCGCTGTGGGCGATCATGGTGGGATCTCGGCGACAGCGGGCAAACGTACTCCAAAGTTCCTCCATATACTGCATAATCGCTGCCTTGACCGCCGTCAGCGGGGTGGCATTCAGATCGATCGAAGGGAATAGAGGAGTCCCATCTTCGTCCACAGGTATATCGTACTGAGCTTTCTCCTTGGGTTTCTCTGAGAATATGCGCAAAGTCAGTGAATGCTGTTGTATGATGTAAAGCAGTCTCACCAGGAAGACTCTCGCGCGCATAGTTGCCAAAGGTTTCGAACACGGACAGGAACCCGGCGCTATCTACGAAAGACTTGGCTTCCGTGGAAGAATGCCGCCGCACTGAAAAATGGATGAGGCTCAGAGGAAGAACAAGAGCGAGTTATCTCACCTTCCACTATGAAAGATGCCGTCGGGCGTGCGGTATGCAAAAAACAGAGTCATCGTCATGTCCCCGCAGACACCGCCCTTGACGAACTCGTGCATGTCAGGCTTGATGGAAACTTCAAACGCCTCCTGATGCGTTGCAACGTCCTTCTGCAGAAATGCGGCTCGGGCCACAAAGTCTGCTTGTTGGTCCGCATCCCTGTTCCACAACGAGCTTTTGGCGGTTGGTAAAACCTGATAGTATTTGTTACGCCCGCGGCGGCTGCCAGCGAAGCTGTCTCGGAGTTGATAGCATGTTTGCACTCGATTTCAAACAACTTTTGCGGCGTCATTTTCAGGCGCGCAAAGAAGCTGGGACTGCCGACCAATGGCTGGACATCGCCACCGCCAACGTTGGCTGACGGCCGGCTGGACGACCCCCTGGTGAGGCGTTCCTATCCAGCTTCAATTTGTAGTTCGCGAATTTCTTCTTCACGTGCTGTATATCACTGTTAGCAAATTCGTACAACGAAAGAAGATGTTCGCACCTCTGTCCAGCCGGCACGAGAAGCACCATTCGGTTCGCCCTCTTGGGGGAGATCTAAGAAGAGTGGCGAGGCCATTATGTTCGCAGCATTCTCTTTCTTCCATGCTTTTTCGGTGTTATCGGCGAGGGCACGCTCGAAGGAGGCATAGTACGATTGGATGAATGCGTCCTGGTCTGGTGTGAATTTGCTTTCATTAGGCATTGGAATGAATGTCGGGGAGGGGAAATGTAGGGTAAGGAGGGATAAGACGTACTCTGTGTTTATATGGCCAATAATCACATCGCGCTTTGGCAAACAAAGAGAGTGGCAACGCTGTGCGAGTGGCAACACTATGCTTTGACCTCAGTGGCAAAAATTCCGGACGGACACATCCGAAATGCTGGGCTATGAGTTGCGATTCAACAGAGTTCATGAATATAAAAGCTTGCAAAACTTACTAGCTCAGCAAGCTCAGCAGTAGACAATTATCGAATAAGCCCAATATCCATCAAGCAACAGCGAGTCAGCGTAGAGGGGGATGTTGCGGAGTCTTGAGGGAGGCGGTCGACCTAAAAAATGAAAAGGTGGCCGACATTAAGTCAAGCCAAAAGCCGAGGCGGACATGAAGTCACGCCTCAGCTGAGCGACATGAAGTCAGCTCAGAGGGTAGCAGCAAGGCGTGGCGTGGCGGCGGGGAGCGGGCGGGTGGCAGGACCCGGAGGGAGGCTGTAGTGGGTGGGTGATGGCGGTGGGAGGAGCGTCGGAGGCAGGGGTCGGGGTAAAAAAAGGCGGATGCGTCTTCATGAGGGAGGAGGCGAGGTGGGTGGCGTGGGCATGTTGTGGGCGGATGGCGTCGGTTGCCGCGATGGGAGGCGTCGGGTGCCGCGTCGGTGGAGAGAAACAGTGTGACCTGTCACGCTCACATGTCACTTTTGGCAAAATTCAAAGATCTCAATTCAAGTGAGAGTGAAGAAATCGTTACTGATCGTTATTGGGTTCTTTAATACACAAAGTTAATGCTACTGGGAAGCTACCTGAACTGAGGAACTATTCGATTAATGCTACTTTGGTTAGACCATACGTATCCCGGGCATGACAATAACGTCGGAAGAGTCAGAAAAATAATCCGCATCTGAGGTGCTGATAGACAACGGCTCATCTGCGTTGTTTCCATACAGTTGCAATTTCTGTTTCTTCGAAAGCTGTCCTGCGACACGCTTCTCCGGCATCACACTCGCTTTTCTCTTGCGGGAGGGGCCAGCCACAGGGGAAGGCGTACGGGGGGCAGGACGCCGGGATGGACCAGGTACCGGTGCGGCGGGCGCGACAAAGGGCGCATAAGTGCGCGCGATGAGAACAGACACGGGTGGGGACTGGGGGAAGACGTTCCGCGTTCCTCGTCGGCTGAATCCCGGGCACGACGGGTCCAGGTTTTCAATCGCGGCGCGTGGCATGGGTCGATCGTGTCCCTGAGATAAATCAGGTACCTTCCCCGACCGACGAGGCTGATAGCCTGGTTCGCAGCGGTGTATTTCTCCGTCGCAACGGAGTAGCCGCGGAACGTGTAAGCCGAGTGCTGGAACTGGTAGTCGGAGAACTTGAAGGCCGCGGCGTTGGGGGCCCACCATCTCCCGACATAAGGTGGCGTTTCCGGGCGGAAGAACAAACAACAATGAGCTCGCGGCCTTGAAAATATGTCAATGTGGGTCATGCGGATACAAAATCGAGGATACATACCAGTGCGCGGCACAATCAGCTTGAGCATACGCTCGTCAGGATCCAGAGCTGGAGTTCTGAGAGAACGTTCAGAGAGAAGTAGGTTCGCACATACCATCTTGGCCGGTGATACCGTCATCTCCCTCATACAGTTCAGAGACGTCCGACTGCAAATCGATATCGAACTCGTCGGTTTCAGGGGATGGGACTGACAAGAAAAGTCAGATGCAAGTCGCGCTTAGACATCCCAAGCACGTACCGTTCAAAAGCTCGGTGGGCTCGTCTGGGAGATCTCCGGGAATGAGCTGCTGGAGAACCTTGCGGATGCAGGTCAACATATCCGCTGGAAAGAAAATCAATCAGAAAAATCCACAATAAAGTACAGCCATGTTCACGTACTCATGCGGTCCGCCGCATTGGGAGGAAGCGCTGGCCATGGCTCTCCGTCTGCACCGTCAAAAAGCTCATACATCTCTGCGAATGAATTTCGAGTTCTTGCGTTAACTTGAAGTTTTCGCGAACTGCGATGGCACGGGAGGTATCGCTTGAGCAGTCGGTGCAATTTCAGAGCTTCCGCAAGCGGTAGCAGTCTGCCGCGCTGAGGCTCGCACCTCGGCGCAGCATCTACAACGATGTCTGCATGAGGGTGATGACCGCAAATCAGAGTCCAGCTGCCTGTTCGAGTCGCCAGAACATCCCCACGTCCGCGCACAAGGTGTGGACATAATTGTTCGGGCAAGGCTGGGTATTGAAATCGCGTTTGTCGGGAGGAATAAGTTCGCGAACGACGGCTTCGCTTTCGCCAATTGGGCTCTCCAGGAATATGGTATCCATGCTGCTCGATGAATGAGTGACTCAGAAACGGAAAAGACAGCTCTTTTATAGACTGCTCACCAAAGCAAATGCTGGGGCCGTGTAAAAGCAGAGGTCAAAGCAATCTATATTGGGCCTCAATACGGGTCCCGCGACGGTCAAGCACTTACCTATGAAAGCGAACAGAGGATCCAAGCGAACAGAGGCCCATAGCAATTATTGTTGCGACATGAAGTCAGCATCGGGACGACATGAAGTCAGTCCTCAAGGCGCGACTTGGAGTCAGCGCTTTGGAATGTGATGAGTGGTTTTGCGGTGAGCGGCGGCTTTTGCGAGGGGTGGAGTTGTTGGCGAAGGGGGCGTTGTTGGCGAAGGGCGGCATTGTTGGCGAAGGGCGGCGTTGTTGGCGAAGAGCGGCATTGTTGGCGAAGGCGGCATTGAGGAAGGAGAGATGCCATCATTGAGGCTGTGCTTGCTTCTTCCCAAACGACCAAGTCCCACATGGCTGACTTCAAGTCGCCATTCGAACCTGACTGCATGTCGGTTCTAATTCGAGATCCTGACTTCACGTCGGTTCAAAACTCAAGAAACAACATTCAATTGCTATATCTCGTTGTCATCTGTACTCTTCATTCGCTCGCCAGGCATATCCAAACTTCAACGCGCGCTGAAATCCATGTCGAAATGCGAGTAAGTGATGTGTTGGTTCCACATATTCAAGGAGTATTATTCACCTTTCAAGCTCGGCACCAGCGCTCTGCTGAGGCCAGAAGGCCTCGACCGTCTCTCCGTGAAAGTACGCAGCCGTTGTCATGCACGCTGTTGAAAATTTGTACATATAGTGGGTACAGTGGGTCTGGTGGCGTGGATGTGAAGTGCGGGTACTCCCCGCTCTTTACAAGCAGTGTCGTAAGTCTTCAAGCTCAAATACGATGACAGTAAGTACCGTCCCCCACATCGTATTTCTTGCTCCATAACTCACCGATAGATCTGTTCAGGGCTCTGATAATTCAATTGCCTGGATATCACTGGCATGTAAACCACAACGTCACGGCCTAAAACCAAGTTAATTTGGAAACAGCCAGAGAATTGAGGGCGTACAGAGGTTCGTAGGCATTTTTGGAACGATGGAATTATTTTTTCCTAGGACTTTTGAAGGAAAAAAACCATCGATCAGTGAATCAAATCTCTTGTTCTACCCATAACCGTAGCACCTTGATCGACGCGAACACAATTGGCACCATCACTCGGATCTGGCGGTAAGGCCGGTCTTGTTGACTTCTTAATTAGGCGAGTCGGGTCTCCCATACCTTCATACGTCCCACGCTCACCGTCTTCGCCAGCGTACTGGACATCCTAAACGACTCCGAATGAGACTGACTTAGAGCCGCTATGTACAAACTGTATGGGTTCGTGGCTGACTTCACGTCGCCATACCTTCAAGTTTCGGGCTGACTTCAAGTCGCCAACAGCATCATTTGCTAGTTTCATATCAATCGCGATCGGTAACAATTCGAGTGAACAAAAAAGAAAAGAGACACAATTACACTGGCCTCTTTATTGTGCGCTATTCGTGCTATAAAACCGGGTACTCAGATTCGAACCGGCAACATCTTCGATATGCCGCTCAACGTCAAAACGCTGGCTTTGTGTCCATCTTTCTCATAGAAGCTGTAGGACCCCCTCCACCAGCTCATCTCAAGCCATGCCCGAACCAAAATACGCATCACACTTCTATCTTTTCGGCGGAGAGGAAGAAGGCAGAGACCAGACGCGTCGGCACCTATTCCACATTTGTAAGTTTCGTTCCTCAAAACTCGATAGTGTCGTACTCATACTCATGTAGTGCTCAAACCGTCGAAATCCGAGTGTTCGCCACTGCGCGACAGTTCACTCCCCCCTTTTGCCTGCTGAGCGCGTGGCCGCTCTGATGGCCGCCATCACCGACTTGAAGGCCTCCATACCCCACGGAGCGTCGAAAGATGGTATGTGCGCGGCCCAACTGCATCGCAGCTCGCTGACCGTCTCCCAGACAAGGCCTCCATCGCGAGGGCGATGGGCAGGACTCATAACGAGGTTTCACAGGCCACGCAAGGGGTGGACGTCGATGACGAACCCCCAGTTGCCAAAAAAGCTCGTATGTCAACGTTCTCTTCTTTTAGATTCTTGTCCCAACGATATTAATCTCAGGTCGCACTGCCGCTGCTCGCGTCGCCAAGCCTGCCGCTGTTCGTACGTCAAGACTGTTGCTGGTAAGTTTCTGGGATTCGATTCATCCAAGCGTACTCAATGTTCTTTAGTTCGCGCACCAAGGTACCGGATGCGCCGGTCCACATCAATGAGTACGACAAGTACAGCGCTCTCGTATACCACACGGTGGGAATGCCAAGTGAGCGTCATATCCGCTTTGCTCTCGTTGCAAGTGCTGAAAAATTACTAGCCCGCGTTGTGACCCTCATATTTACGCTGAACGCGCTATCCAGCCCGTTTTTGAGGTCGTTTTTTTACGGTTCTTGGGATGCTTCCAGTTCGGTGAATTCCGAGTCGCGAAACGCATTAATGCCGTTGGACGGCGTGCGGTTCCATACGAACGGTATTCGATTTTTGAAAGAGCTTTCACGCCAGAGAATCCGATTCAGTCCATCAACATGCTTGAACGTGGCTCGTATATGATATACAAGCTGGCGACGCTTCCAGAAGCAGCTTGTCTCGATCTTGCGCACTGGAAGGCGACCGCACACGCCTCCGCTGCAAATAATAACGGTTCGTTTCACCAGTTTTCCGTCCATGTATTTGCTGAAATTGTCAATAGACGATGCGGAAGACAACGACGCCGTCGATGGCGACCCCGACAACGATTCCGACGTTGAAGTCATTCACAGACTTTCACACCTCCTCGACCTTCCTCCTCCACAGTGCCCGACAACGGTCGCCGACGTTCGCAACGGATCAACACCGTCGTGGGTAGCAGCCAGCCAACCGGTGGACGCAAGAAGTCCTCCTCAATTGCGGTGGGTAGTAGCCAGTCAAACAGTGCGCGCAAGCGCACTCATGCTCAAATGGTGGAGAGTAGCCCGTCGCCTGTTCCCGAATTTGTTCAAGGGAGCTCTCGGGACAAATTGTAATTGTAGTTTATTTATTTTACATCGACATCGTGTGTTTACGGTTGCGAAATCAATTTCACACCTGCGTCCCTGTCTGGTATCGGTTCATTAAATCCAGTCTTCTCACAAAATATTTGCCAATATGTCTCGTGGGCCGCAACCAAAGAATTGCGCTGCTGGTACGCTTGCTAGCTTTGTCTGCTGAAATTGAACTAATTTTATTGTAGTTCTTCGTGCGAAAAGAATGCTATGTCTCCATTGGACCGCTTTGAATTGCACTAGCCGTTCAGTTTCGTTTCGGGCATCTCGGACATAGCTGAAGCCCTCACGTGAGAGACCAAACATTGACAAGCTCTGGTCCCGCGTCGGTCCAAAGCTCAAGTACACGAATGAAAAGGTAAGTCGAATGTTTTCATCGGCATCTGCCTAATAAGCTCACCGATCGAAATTCTCAGCCAATTCTTCTCCTTCTCTAACAACCACCATCGACATGAATCAAGTCCAACGAACGCGTGAGCTAGCCCGGGTGTAAGTTCACCGGTACCATCATCTCCTTAGAATGTGTTGACCGTTTACAGGGGGAGGATGGAAATTGGTCGGCAAATCGGCGAACACTTTTCGCGTCGGTTGTATCGCGAGCATCGGGGGACGTATATTTCAACATGAGGAGGAACAAGCGGACAGGGGTACTGCAGGGGAAAATTGGCTGGACGTCGAGGCTCCCAAGAGGCGCAGCTCTTACCGCCGTTGCCATTCAACACACAGGAAATCATATGGGTTGCGGCATGGAAATGTCGTCATCCAAAGCGTGTTGGTGAGTCGGTATGTTCTTCTCTTCATTTCCCTCGACTCAGTACCAGAACGACTCGCGCATCTGTTCCTGGCGCTCCGCCGGGCGGCGCTGCAGCCTACGAAATGCCTAGGCGCCCAATGCATTACTTGGCACAGAGAGTATTTTGATTTGAAGCAGGGAGGGGGAATCAAGGGGTTTGTCGGCGTCGTGGAGATGGTTCTCCGTGCCTTGGGAGAGCGAGTTCATAGGTAAGTTTTCCATTACATTGAATGGCCGCCGCTGATATGGATTTCAGGAGACTTTTGTAGTTGCTGAAGTTTGCATAACTTAACGCAGTTGCCGTTTACATCAGTACAGACGGAAAATCTAAGGTGTAAGTGAACCGGAAAGACTTGAGTGTGATGCGATTGACACGCCATCCAGATGCTCCGCTGCTGAAAAATTATGCGGTTCTCAGAGAACCTGCTTATCAGCAAACAATTGTACGTTGCGGTCTGCTTTCACCCTCCAATTTAACTGATGTGAATTTATCGAGATTGCTGCGTCCCTCGTTAATTTTATAAGTAGATTCCGGAGATTAATCCTGGTGAGTCCTGTCGAGAACAATCAGCGAAGTCTCCGTATCGTTCCAAGCTCGAGATTCAACAGTACTTAAACGATATCCAGTACATCGCAGCCAGTCCTCAAGCAGCAATAAATCACCGTTGCAGAGCGCAATTTCTATTTCGTGAGCGGTATCACGACGTCCCACTCTAGGTATCGATTCCTCTTCGGCGCCAGTTCCAGCCCAACACTGTAGTTGATCTCTCACCCCTTCACCACAGAATCAAGCCCAAAAATCTCTCGCAGTTGGCCTAACATTTGTCGGCTTCCATATATCTTATTTGTTGGTGAGTTTGACTATTCACGGCACAAAACTTAGGAGGAAAAAATCCTCAGTACCGTCTAGACACCTTTGTACGTAGATATCCTCGTGTTTAACTAGAGTTCCTGTGTGAATGTCACCGTGTCTTCGAAGCATCCGGCGTGGCGTAGATCCATATTATATTATGAGTTTTGCTGGACTTGTGTTTGAACGAATCCGGGAGGTTCCGAATCACGTGCTGCAATTACGACAGTCGCTACTGGCACTGCTCTTCCTCCCCCACCATCACCTTTGCGAAAGGCGTCCCAAACGCGAACCGTACGAACGCGGTCTCACGCCGAGGGATCTGTGAGTTCACGTTCAGACCCCTCCCTGTCTCTGTGACTTCACGTCCAGACAACTCGCGCTAAAGCATCCGCGACTCTACCTGCAGACCTTCCCTGTGACTTCACGTCCAGACAACCCTCGCGCTAAAGCATCCGCGACTCTACCTCCAGACCTTCGCTGTGACTTCACGTCCAGCTTTCATTGCCCTCTGTGACTGCACGTCCAGTGATCTTGGCCTTGTTTTTGAACCATAAATGGCACTCGATCTATTGAGAAACAGGAGGCCGCATGGTATGTGCAACAATATTGATAGATTTTGACCTGTGCGTGTAACACCCAATGTTAGAACCTGGGGCCCTTTGACGCAACCATTCGTTCCGCGGCGAGTCGTACTTCATCACGACGAACTGCGACTACATCCCTGCGCCTACCGTGACCACCCAGGTCTTCATCCGCGACGATATGCGGTACGGCATAGACGATTTCACGCTTTGGCCCAACCTTTCAGCCCGAAGTTCCCCATCTCGCAGTCGTGCCCAAACGCGAGTTGCGGCCCGACCTGGCCTTGTGTGGTGGGAACCGCAACCCACAGACTTCATTTTTGGCGCCTCAATCACTCGGGGCTTGGGCAGACTGCGCAACCAGACATTGTCATTGTTGATTGGCCATTTCAACAGCATTGTCGGCCGATACAAGGAGTATGCAAAATTGCCAGATGGCCGCGCCCGGGCTTTTCGACGAGGTCGTGCAGCCATTGTACTGGGTCTGGAGCGCCTGCAAACATTGCCCACGACCTTCGATAAAATGCGGTTCTCTCTCGCCTGCGTCCAAAAGAACATCTTGGAATTGGTGGCATTGCTCGATTACATGGAGATTTACCAGCCTCGCATGAAGAAATACGGTGTCCGGTCGCAGCCGGTAGGGAGGTAGCCCCATGCATTGGTACCTTCACGTTCCAGTCGGACGTAGCGCAGAAGCTGGACGTGGCTGGTTTACTTTCTGGTTCCTGCGCCCTTTCCATACATTCGACAACGAAAACATCTTGGCAGTTGTCCCAGTAACTGCACCGCCGGCAGACCTGACCGCACCGCCCGCGCCTGAGCATTTGCCTGTTTATAGCGGGACAAGTGTGGATGCCAAGATCGTCGCTATGAGCCAAGCCTCGCGTCAAATGTCGTGGTACCATGACCCGTTCGCTGATCATGCTGCGCCTGCTATGGTGCCAGAAGCTGGGGCAAGTACCGCTGCTCCTGCAGTATCTCACACCCCCTGCTCAGCCTGCGGAACCTGACCCAAGCAGCGGTCGCAGAGGCTCTGCGCGCTATCAACCATGTAAGTTTTCTCCAAACACGTTCGTCTTCGGCTTAACTAAACATCTGTCATAAGATAACATCAGCACAGAAACTCAGGCAGCGGCTCCACCTCAAGAGCCCCAGGCTCCGTTACGCGAGGCAGGGGTGGCGCAGGGAGCACGTCCTCCGCTCCCGTCAACAGCGGACGTGACAAATTCAAGCCGCTCGTGGCTGACGAAATGCCAGGCTACATTGCCACTTGGAGCGATGCCTTGGCCCGGTAAATCGACATGCTCCCGTAAACGCTGCTTCGGAAGACAGATTCTATGTCTTTCCTGAGCCGCTCTTCTTGCTTCCGCACAATCGCAGGACCGTCGTAACATGATGGTGTATCACTGGATGTTGTTGCGCGATGTCATCATGTATCGCATCACGGAGCGTGTTGGATCTGTGTGCTTGAGCTCGCAGGAGTGGAGGGACATGCTCGAGGGGCGAATCGTACGCGTGGAAAATCGTCGGAACAGGAGAACCTCACACAGCCGTCTGCTTGCAGACATCGTCGAAACACTCATCTCCGACAGTGGCTTCGACCCGACCGCTTCCCCCCTGCCTCGAACACCATCCCACACTACGGTCGTCAAACAGATCATCTGGGAGGTGGCCGAAGTGAATTTTCGTTTCGAATTGCTGTCACTCGATAGGCGCGCATCTCGGAAGCGACGCGACGGGCTGGTGCTGATGTGTGTTGCTGGTGGTCAGGTTTTCAATGTACCGTTACTGATGGCCAAACGCGGGCTCGCCGCACCCGAGGTCGCAGAGCGCCACCGCTATCATCTTCGTCTAGCCCGGCTCATGATGGACTGGAGGGTAGCTAGTGCGCGTCCGCTTGCCATTGAGGTCGCATTGGTTCGGGACCGTGCAAATTGGGTTTGGACCGAGGACCAGATGCACGAACTTGGGACCGCTGTCGCCAGCACTATATGCAGAGTTTCTTCGAGCTCTTTGGACGAGCTGCGGTACTCCCGATGACTCTGGACCATGATCTGGTGGACATGCCGACTGTTTAGCGACGATCTTGAACTCAAATTTAATCGAATATCCTAACTACAATGTAACAACCATAGCTTTCTTGCAGCGTAATTGTACATTTTGTATCTACCTTGTCGAATGTAATTTTCTTGCTGCTCTTGCCTTTTTAGGCCAAATCTAATCAAAGACAAACAACAGCCGCCTTCTGACTGTCACCGCAAATTCGTTCGCAGGCTGACTTCATGTCGCCTTGAGCTGACTTCAAGTCGCTCCCCAGCTTGTGCTGACTCCATGTCCGTCCATCCAGCATGCCAGCCAGTGAGTCAAAGCGGCTGCTTTGCAACGCCCCAAAGCGACATCTCGGTTCTCCAAAGCGTTTGAGGTACTTAAACAGCGCCAGTCCGGTAAGCTGCCAACCCTCAACACCACCTCAATCTCTTGACTTCCTGACCATCCGCAACTCTAAAGCCTTCATGCTCAAACTCACAACAGAAGAAGTAGTCCTCGCCGACGAAGCCTCCGTTCCGTTGTACTGGGGATGAGGTTGGTCGAAACGCCAGCAGCTACCTCCGATGCCACTCGTGCCAGTTGCGATTCCGAAAAAGTCGACGCTAGTGTTTGTTTGGGCATTCGTACGTCTTTTTATGAAAGCCTGAAGATGCTCCCACTCGGCTCACAATTTTCCACAGGACCTGGAAGGTCATTACGAGATCAAACTCCCCCGCGACGACGATTATCTCTGCCTTCACGACCATAAAGAGGTTCTCGAGAGCGTCTTCCTCCACCCCCAGATGCCCATCGAGTGGTACAATGCGAAACAGAGCGAGTGGTGGAATTGCCATGGGATAAGCGGTTTCTGTGGAAACCCAAGGACACTCTTGCACTGCGGCGCAGACGCGTGAAGCTCATGCCGCCGGGGTGGAAGGCGTATCTTTGATACGAGCAAGCATACGTACAATGTTCTGAATAATTTTCTACTACTAGTACTATGTACATGTACATGCTACAGAATTATGACATTTTATGACTAAAGCCCGAGTGTTCCCTGAGTCGGTTATAATTAATTACCTAGTATTGTGGGACTTAAGACGTGCGACGCGACATGTGTGAGCGTGAGTGTGATGTGACATCACATGTCATGTCTTTGTGCTAACCACCACCCACCTCAAACCCGCCTCCCATCGCCTCCCATCGCCGCAACAGACGCCATCCGCCCACAACATGGCTACGCCACCTAACTCGCTTCCTCCGCTCATTACGACGCGTCCGCCTTTTTTTACCCCAACCCCCTGCCTCCGACGCTTCCGCGCCATCCGCCCATCACCCACTACAGCCTCCCTCCGGATCCCGCCACCCGTCGCCCGCTGCCCGCCGCCACGCCACGCCTTCCCGCTACACCTCTGAGCTGACTTCATGTCGCTCAGCTGAGGCGTGACTTCATGTCCGCCTCGGCTTTTGGCTTGACTTAATGTCGGCCACCTTCTTTAGGTCGATGGCCTCCCTCAAGACCCCTCAGCCACGTCCCCTTTGGTTCCTGCCACCCCCTCACTAGACCAGGTAAGCCTTTTGCAAAGACTGGTCACCCAACGGCACGGGGTTTTGCAAAGGCCCACGTCTATGGACGTACAGCCACCGAGATCCAAATAAGGAAATGTAAATAAAAGTCACCAGTGGGATTCGAACCAAAAACCTTTGCATGATGGCTATAATTATAGCCAAGCATTAACCACTACACTACTAGAGCTGTATATACCACTCAGTTTGCATGCCCCATATATAGGTGGGAAAATACAGAATAAGCCTTGCACCACCCCTGTAGGGCCCGCATAGGGCCAGGTTAGAGTTAGGGTGGTTAGGGTTAGGGTTAGAAGGTTAGAGTTAGGGGTTAGCTGCCTTGTCTCCCAGGTATATTGGGGTTCTTTGGTTAGGGGTTTGGGTTGTTGGTTAGGTTGGTTAGGGTTGGTTAGGGTTTTTTACCACATCAAAACACTGAATAAACTGTGCAAAACAAATTTCAAAGACCTAGGGCAGCTTGCCTGCCCTAGATCTGGGTATGAGCAGTCCCAGTTAGGTCAAGCCTAGAGTTAGGTCAAGCTAGGCTTGACCTAACTGGGTGGGCAACCCAGGCATCTATAACCTGCTTGGTCTAGTGGTAATGATGCCGGCTACTATTATTCTCTGAAGGTCACTTGTTCATCCTTGGGATGTGCATTTTTTTGCTGGTGGAACACAGTAGCTGTACGGTCAATAAACATGAGATTTTGCAAAACCCATGCTGTGGCTGTACGTCCAGAGACACGGGGCTTTGCAAAACCCCGTGTCGTTGGGTAGCATGTGTTTTTTAAAAACTCTTACCATACCGGCTGACCCCCTCCCCTCACTCAGCTGAAGCGTGCCTTCATGTCCGCCTCGGCTTCACTTCATGTCGGCCGATATGTTCCTGACTGGCCGAATTGACATGCATGCGCTTCCCGGGGTAAGTCTGGATGTCTTTCTCTCCGTGATCGTGCTCCATTGATAGACACTGTTATTGTCGTAGTGCCGTAGGCTTGACTTCATGTCGGCCCCGTTATTTTACTGTGATGCGCTTCTACTGTGCCGTAGGCTTGACTTCATGTCGGCCCCGTTATTTTGCTGTGCGCGAATTGACATGTGCTTGTCCTGGGGTAAGTAGATGTCTTTCTCTCTGTTGATAGTGCTGATCGTGCCCCATTGATAGGCGCTCTTATTGTCTTATTGTCTCAAGTAGCTGCCATGTGACAGCCATAAATCGTCCTCCCATCGTCCTCCATCCGCATCCCTGCCTCAAATCGTCCTGTCATCCTCCTCCCTACCTCCCCCCTTCCACACTATGTCGAATCCCCGAGTTGAATCCCCTACTATCGAAGAATGCCAAAAGGAGATAACAAAAGCGCGGAAGCGCAAGCACCGAATGATAGACCATGGAGTAGACCCTGGGAGTGCGGCACTCGCCACCGCTAT
>JARKIC010003630.1:0-14128 GCA_029378375.1 Mycena olivaceomarginata | reverse complement strand
AGCGTCGTGCGCGCTTAGGGCACTTTGCCAGGCAAGGATGTCAGCCTTGAGCTCGACCCGCCATGTGGAGAGCTACTGTGCCGATTGGATGGATAGTGTGCTGGATGGATGGGTGTGGGACAAGGACGAGAAGGGAGAGGATAAGGCCAAGGCCACAGCAGGCCGCATCATGATGAAGTCTGAGTGAAAGCTGTGCGGTGGGGGCGGTGCATCCGTGATAATTGCTTTATTAGTACTAGTAATTCACCTTGCTCGAGACTCACGTATATTGGTCCGGGGTACATGCTGAACTTCAGAACTATGCCAAAGAGCTCCGAAAACAAGAACACGGCGAGCCCAGTCGGCAACAAGGCGGCAATCCGGATCATCATAAACTGTCATGCGTGGAATCAGAACCGGCAGCAAGTTGTTTAATCCACTCCCTGATCTCTGATTACGATAAACTCTTGAAGGAATCGTCCATGCCACCCACAGCCTTGTACATCAAGAATGAATCAGTGGTTCAATTGAAGGCGGTTTCTCAGATTTTTATCCAGTACAGTATCGGAAGTTGCATAGCGACCGGGGATTGGGGACAACTTTTGAACCGAAGTTAGTCGCAATGTAAGTTCGAAATCCACCTCGCGCAATCACCCAGAAGTCAAGGTGTGGGCTATCTTCTTCGATCTCGATTGAATTGCCGGCGGAAGAAATCGATGGCGCGCAACGAGTTCGAAAGAAAAAGTCGAATCGCAAGGACTTAACTGGGACACGGCCATGGTCTGGGCTTGGTCTGGGCCCTATAAGAAAGAGGATCTGCTCCTGTAGTATGTGACTGAGTGCTTCTCGGTGTCGTGCAAGAATGGTGAATTCATTGTGAAGAAGACTCAGCCTCAACCCATTGTATGCACTTCATTTTTCAAATACTTTCTTTGCCCTGACACCTTTTTTACCGGAGATTCAAGTGGGTGCTATTAGCTCTTTTATCACCAGTCGAAATTGTTACGCTAGTGGCGACCTCAGACTGCTGCTTGGACTCTGGCTTTTTTGCGTGTCAGGCTCATATTGATGTGAAGCGTGTTTTCTGCTGCTTTGGCTATATGACCTGTATTTTTCTTTCAACTCGACAGGGAGTGTGGCACGTGACCCATTTTACTTATTAAACATTTTGGCAGCAGGAAGCTTGTGGCCTGCTGATCGGAGAAAAAGATCAAGGCCCACAGCAATTGAAAGGGGAAAAGATGCGGCAGAGAGGGTCGGAAGAGAATGGAGGATACATAAACCACAGTTCCCAGTTTGATGGATTGATCCAGCTCGGGAGACCCCGGAGAAGTAGCCAGCCCTGAGAAGCATCGAGTTCGCTGAAAAATAGGTCGTTTCAAGGGCCAGAAATCAGCCCTGGGTTTCGGCATGTTCGGTTTTAATCGGTCTTCAGACCGATTTCAACCAACCCTTGACATGATGATCTTGCCCTGTTGACCACGCAGGTCCCCAAACTGCCCAAAAGTGCGAAAAAGACAAAATTTTGGTTCGAATGTGTAAATTTCCGAGGTCACGCAAAATTCGACGGGCTCTCCGTGCAATCATCTCTATTATTGTGGGTCCCTATTCTCATGCTCCATTAAACTTCGGCACGCGGTGGCCACTATTACGTGCAGAACACTTTGAGCCCCGTTTAAGACCGCTTGTGTATACATATTGATCTCGACGCCCACGACTTGTCCATGACAATGTCCTCCGCACCAAGACCCCGTCGGTCCCGGTCCTCATTCTCTGGTAAAGCAATTTTGCGGAAAATCCTTCACCCCACTCAACGAGTCCGGACGTAGACGCTGCAATTACCACCACGAGCTCACGCTCTAACCCCGTCAGCAGCGCATCCGCCAGGAATACTGCCCTCGCCGCTCGTAACAGCGCCTTCTCCAAAATTTGCTCGAAAGATTACCGCTGCGTGCCGGGCAGATCGCCTTGCTGCTAGATTTCGTCAAGAAGGGATATCTGGTGCGAGTCGCTAAAGCGGTGATGGCGTTTATTAAGGCACCGTTGGGAAATTCTCTGGTCTCTGGCCACCATCGTTGGAATCGTGCTCATCATCAACCCTGTGGCGGCGATTGGATTTGGCGCGATGGGACCCGTCAGGTACGTAGGAATTTGGCTGCACAATGCGAGAAGCTCTTGCTCAAAATGTCCTAGGGACCATCGCCGCGGGCTGGCAGGCCGCTATCGGAAACGTGGCTGCTGGAAGTCTGTTTGCGTTCCTCCAATCCGTCGGGATGGTTCATTTTGTAACTATCCCTATTTTGGGTGTTGCGGTCGCTGGTAGTGGGCCGTGGCTCTGGCTAAGGTCACGGGTGCCTTGCAGCCTGCGTCTCGTTGGGTTCAGACAACGGCGACAAGTGCCTGGCAGTGGCTGAGGACCCGCAGGTTGTGGTAAGTTCTATCTTGTGGCTCACCGTTGCATTTGAATCTTATTTTACACGGTTAGATTCATCCCTATAGAGTTGTCGTCCGCGAACCTCCACGTTTATTTCCATGTCCCCTCCATCTCGAATACTTGCTTTGAATACTATGATCTTCACTTGTGGGTAAAGGACATGAAACTCGTCGCCGTCCGGAGGAACTTAGTTCTAAAGGAACTTGCTAGACGGTCAGCTGTCCGAAATGTTATTTGACCTTATCCGGTTGGCTGGTCGGAACCTGAGTGTCCCAACAGTTTTAGAAGTTCCAGCAGACGTTCCAGATGACATGGTTATCGACGAGTGGGTGACTTCCCGTAAGATTTAAATAATCTGGCGCAATTTCGGGACACTTGAGGGTGCCAGTGATTATGATGGGGTTGGTTGATGACAAGCTTTTTAACATTACGCAATCACCCAGAAGCCAAGGTGCGGGCTATCTTCTTCGATCTCGGTTGAATTGCCGGCGGGAGAAATCGATTGGCACGCAACGTCGTGCGGCAACGAGTTCAAAAGAAAAGTCGAGTCGCGAGCAACTGGGACACGGCCTCTTTTATAAACAGACGCTATAACACAATCAATTCGTACCTCGTTTGTTGTTGCAAAGGTCGTGGCAATGATCGGCCGCGTTAAGGTAGCGGACACACATCATCGGTTGCCCACGTGATCACAGTGTGACACATATAGAAACTCTAAAAGTTGGTGCGATTTGCGTCCTGATGAACTTTGTCGGGATCAATAACTTTATTATTCAGCTGCATATGCCGAGAAGCCGAAAAAGCGTCTCTGTTGATGCGATCACGGATAGACAAACTATCTTCGAAACGGTGCATACATAGTGCAACCGGTATGAGAATGGTTGTATAAACATACATCCAATTTTTTAGCATCTGATGTCGCTGACAATATTGCAAACTAAACACATTGCTCAGTTCCTGCTGCAATCTATATAACAACTGAGTCGTCGATAGGAAACGGATACAGCTGGTGCAACATTCCCACGAGAGCAAATAGATTGCCGGGGTCGGGGCGACACTACTCAAGTTCATTCTCGTCGATAGTAAATGTTTATATACAATGCAGCCAGGCTTTCAGATACAATGAAGCAATTTGGTGTTACATCTTATTATACGAATACAACTAATTTCAAGGTACGTAGCAGTAGAGCAATGCAATCCAATGGAAAAAGTCGTTTTCAACGCCCTGTCCCCGCCCGCCAACAAATAGTCGACCCACTCTGTATGCCGCTTGTGGCAAGAACACACCGTGCATGACCTTTGCGCAAAGCGCATGTCATCCTGCACCAAGTGCTCTGGACGCAGATCGAATAAATCCACAAATTATGAGAATAGGAAATGACTCGCCTGTTAATTTACGTTCTGGAGTGGTGTACAGCACCTTCCATTCGTGCCGGTACAGATGCTGGCACTGCCCATACCTGTTTGGCGCTGTTCAAAATCCCTGCTCTCCCCTAACTTGATTTCCCTGTGCACGATTAAACTCTGGTAATAGATGATCCCTTACGCGTAAGCATCGACGTCGGCAACGAGGTCGCGTGTTACGAGGTAGTTGATGCGGTCCGTTGCTGGGATACGGGTCAGGACTGGGCAAGCTAAGCCGAAACGGAATATAACTAAGTAATGAGCTACATTACGGCGATGGCAGCCGGGTTGGTGTGAGAGGTGGTGATGACCTGTCCAAGTCTCCGATTGCGCTGGGCCGGCATGCTACACTCCGGTGAGACGTGCAAAAGAAACCGGAGCAGACAACTTACGTTTCTTGGATGGTGGGAGTCGAGAAGATAGAAATGTTATTAGCACCCATCGGATCGGTTTTTTATGGGGGCTGTTTTCCTAGCAGTGTTTTTTAAAGGATGTGCCTTACACATATTGGTACCACCTCGTATAGACCGCTTTGACCGCCCAATTTGGCATCGATATCACCGAGATCAATTAGACGATCACGGCAATCAAATATTCTTCGGACAGTTCTACTCGAAAGGGGTGACCGGATGTGACGATAGAGGCTGTCTTAAATGTGTGTGTTGAACTCGTTGATATTTGCTAGTAAAAAACACTATCCAAAGTACGAGTCATGCCGTGCAAAGCATCAGCCTCCCCCCAAGTTTTGAGGGTTGAAATAGCTGGGCAAATATATAGGCTGTGCATATGACGCGTATTCCATTTGGAGTGACCACATGCCGAAAATAGCGCTCAGAGCCCACACAAAAGAGGGATCATCCGGATGTGGGGCGTTGGGTGTTTCATCGCTTGCTTCCCCCCACCACCATCTCTTCCTTCACAGCCGCTCTCCTCTATGTCTCAGCGCTTTTCTTGGCTGTTTTACCTCAAAAGGGCTTTCCAAACTACAAGTCAAGTTGCCCTTAGCTGTGATTTGGACTCCAACTCGGCTCCTCGCATGAAGCCCCGATGAAGTACTCACTTTGTGTTCTGGTTGCATTTCAACCTTCCTCCATAGCCCAGGGTCTGCCCTCTTTCTCAAGCCCATGGATATCGGAGCCCGTCAACCATTACCTGCTCGCGTCCTGTGAAACCCACTCAAGTTCCACTCCAAGTACCGGCAGCAACTAAGCCTCAAACTCAATGTCGGGTCAGCCATTCGGCTTCAGAACTATTTCTTGTGTCTCCCCCGCCTTGCAATCACCATTAACTCGGGCTTCAATACATGACACCTCATCTGGCAGGATGCGCTAAGTAGTGTTGTCATCCTCAAGTCTCATATTATCATTCCAAATCTTATTCAATTCATAAGTGCATATTCCAATGTTTGTGCGACGTCATTGTACATCATCAATTGTATTCGGAGATGCCGGACAAGGTGAGGACAGCCTACTGACTTTCCATGCACCGTTGGATCCTCTGGTCATGCATGGTACGTGTATTTGTTTGCTCAGCGACACGACACTAAGCAGAGCAGGTCAGATTCTGTAAGCTAGATTTTATCCTTGAGATGTTTGCTTTTGTTGCCCACCAGACAATCGGCACGGATGCAGCGAAGTCGCGACGTGAGGCTGACAGTGTTTTAACCAAGCGCAGTTCCAATGTCTGGCCATTCACAGTGCTCCTTTTATCTGATAGCTAACGCGCAGTTTTTATAGGCTCAGAAGATCACAATGGGTATCTCTCACTGCCTGAAGCTCATCTCAACAGGATCAAAATCTCTTCGCCCTCACATAGCCTGTCACGGCCATCCCCAACACGCGGCATACGCGCACAGCTTGAGTGCTTCTCACCTTCACCTTCCCGACACAGACGTGATGACCAGTTCTCAGATGCCATGGGCATTAATGCGGAATTCGGGTGGGCTACGTGGCCTGGGTGTGTCGTTAATATTTTTCCAAATTTATTCATTACACTCTCAATGTTCTTATTGGCCTCCGGCGCAGGACACTCGAGGTGCGGTTCTCTAGAACAAACATTCTACCGATCCACTGAACCACTTGCAGCCCTTGGCAGACGTGTGAGTGACCATCGTTTCCAGAAACAGGTGCGGCCTCACTCCTTGAATTCTACCTCACCGTGGCTCATTCCAACCACGCAACCGTGGAAGCTTCAACTATGCCTTCTGCGCTCTTGACTCATCGTGAAACACATCAACATCAACATATGCGAGCTGCTAATGCTAAGTACGTCGTTAAAATTTCGCGCCGTATATCAGTTGGCCAATAAGTGCAGTACCCATTCCATAGACCGGTTCGTAGATTGGTCATTACAATACCTGGGGACTGTTTAGTTTTGGTTCAGTTTTCACATTGATGTGTTTGAAATTTGTTTACTTTGAATACTGCGCAATTTCGTTCAATTCGGCACGGGTTGTGACCGTGACCCAAATACCGATTTGGCACCAACGAAGTTTGGCGTGACACTTCCAAAAATTTGGGATACAAGCCGAAAATTCTCCCTTTTTTGCGCCTCCAAGGGAGATTTGGCCCTGATGTCACACATTTTACATTCGGCACTGGGCCGTGACCCGTGACCGAGACCAAAATTCATCGCGGCACAGGGGGTGCGTGATGTATGACCGCCGAATTGAATGAAATTGTGCAGTACTGTCAGGGGAACCCCTGCTTCGGACGGTTTTCCATCCGGATGCTTCGGGCGCTTCGAGCACTTCTCCGGATGGTTTTTCCGCCCGGCGCTCCAGATACTTCTGTGCCCTTCTATCCGATCGCCAAACCACCTGGGACATCCGTCCGCTCTCGTTGGCATGTGCTGTGCGATCAGGCCCGCGATCATTGTAGATACCTCCGGACACGTGCTACTGGGTAGTTACCAACTAGTATAAGGTTTCGCCTAGTGTGGGAATCCTCATCCTTTCTTCTCTTTGGATTCCCCCGCTAGGTGCGTAGTATTTCCGCTCCTGTATTTTAGTACCTATATTTATACTTCGGATTCCCCCGCTAGTTTCCACGCCCTGCGCCAAGCTTAAGGTTGCCCTTACAGCAGAAGAAAGGATCTAAGGGATCAACCGGTCAAGATTGGGAAGTTTGGTGCAGGTACGGATTCGGACCACTACTCCAGTGCTCCATCCTCCCCCACTTCAAATCTCGACTCGCCCCGCCTCCTCCCCGATGGACCAGCCGCCTGCACCTGGCTCCGCGCAACCCGAGATCCCGAGTGTTCACACTCCGCATCCAGCTTCCGAAGCCATGGACCGCTTGCTGTGTCGAAGGCTCCCTCGAGAGCATCCAAAACGCGCTCCGCGAGCTATTGCTGAACACCCAAAATCCGCCGCCTGCCCCCGCCCCTGCCGTTCCGGCTCCGGCGCCAGGTCCAGATTTCTCAGCCCCCCACCCAGCTCCAAAAAACGGTTCTTGACCGAACCCCCTGGCCGTTTTTGACGGCGACCGGACGCAAGGACGGATGTTCCTTCACTCTGTCCTCACCTATTACCGGCTGGTTCCGGAAGCTTTCATGGCGGACGGGTTCATCTCGCAGGAAAAAGTGTCGGTTCGCCATGTCCTTCATGTCGAAGGACGCGGGCCTGATGGGCGGAACGGCGCGCATCCGCCGTACCGTTCCCATTCCCCACCTGGGCCCAGTTCGAGGCCGAGTTCTGGCTCCGGTTCGTCGAGGAGAATGAACAGGACCAAGCCCTCACCAAGCTTGAGTCCCGCTCGTATTTCCAAGGCTCCCGCGACATCTACTGGTACACGAACGATTTCGAGGAACTGGCCGTAACGGCCGTTACTCGGACGCTCTCGTCCGGGTCAGCAAGTATCGCTCCGGGCTCGACCCGAAGATCAACGTCGCGATCACGATGTCCGGGACCCCCCGACCTCACCACTACAACGGCTGGCGCGCATGCGCTTTCCGCCAGTACGAGGCATTTGGCCAAGCCGGATCCGGAAACCCTCCGGTTCGGCTCCCGGCCGCGTGGAACGGGAATCCTCCCAGTTGCGCCCCCCCGCGCGCGCTACAGTCTTGTTGCCCCAGCTCCCAGACCCGTGCTTCCAGCGGTCGTTCCAATGGACGTTGACCGGACCCGAGCGCGCGCTTTCCCACGCTCTTGTTTCCGGTGCGGTGCGGCCGGACACATCGCCCGGGACTGCCTGGTTACATCCGATGTCGGCACGCGGACGTTCTCGACAAGGTTGTTCGTCAACTCGGGGACGACCTCCTCGACGAGCTGTTTGCCCGGCTCTCCACCTCCGCCTCGCTTCCGGCCGAGTCGGTGGACAGAGATGAGATGGAACCGGCGGGTTTCCCGCCCGGCCGAGTGAGCAGTGCGCCCTCGGTCGCGTCCCTAATCACTACGCCCTCCTGTATTCAGATAATGCCAATACATTTGAGTCCGAGGTAGTAGCGAGAGGCGCACCCCCGTCCCCGTCTCTGTCCGAGTGACCGAGACTCTTCCTTCCGTCCTGGAGAGGAAACCCGCACTGCCCCCGAGCCGGGAACGAGGGCAGGCTTGCTTCAGCGTGTTCATTGCCCGAAGTGGGAACAGCGACTTCCCCGGCAGTACATCATCAACTCTGTCAAAGGCCGAAACTCCTTGCACATCCCGTTGGACCTGCAGTCTGTCGAGACCGCCGCCCGGATGTCGGTGAAGGCTCTGTTCGACTGCGGAGCGACCGGAGACTTCATCGACTCGGAGTATGTCATCTCCCGCAACCTTCTGGTCCGGTGAAACGCTGACTATGGGGCTAATGGTGAAATAACCACAAAATAAACCTTGTAAATGAATACGCGGTTCGATAATGCGACTACAAAACTCAAACACTATAGTCCTCGTGCAAGTTCGGGGTTCCAATCCAGTATAGATTGTGGCAATTTGAACTTTAGTTCTCTTTAAGAAGCAAGACTTTACAGGTCTACAAGTCGTATAGATAAAACTTGCTCGAATCCGTTCTAGGCGCAATCGCGATAGACAGACGAGATTTTATGTTCAACGGTTTTGTATGATGTGGGTCTAGGTTTGGAGATAGTACTCCGATGCGTAAGCAAGTGATTCTTATGAATCCCGATTCCAAATAGTATCCGCGATTGCTAATCCTTGCGAGATTACAACCAATTGTCAAGTCTGATCGTTTCCTTATATTCCACTCCGTTCCTTTATCCAATATGTCCACGGTCGTTTATAAAGATCCAAATCCAACACAGATAATATTCAAACAGGGAAAACAAACGAAACTTGGTATAGCTTCTGGGTGTCTCCGAATGAATGACTACTCTACCGGTTAAGCGTGAAGTCTAGTAACTTCGCGTCCAACAGGTGGGGTGAGATTCACTGGTTCCTCCCATAACCATCCACTTAAATACGTTACAGGATTCTAAATATAAATGAGACAGATACAAACGCAATAGGGTTCAGGGTATATGACTAGTGGTATGGCAGCTAGCCGATGAACTCCTGTCAGATATCAAGCGATTAGTAAAATTGAGAGAGTTTATAAGAACATCAACGAGCCGAGCTTACGATGAGTGATCTACATCGCTTAGAACAATGTGATGGGATATTGTTGATATGTCAACTTTTAGCCGACCTCCTCGTCAGCTCTCCGTTACCCTCCTTGGTAACCATCCGCCCAAATGGTTCCGCCTTGAACCGCTTAAGTGATTTGTCTGAAAATCGTGATAGCCGCCGCTTCCAGTACCCGAGTGTGTTTCTTAGTCAATTGGTAGATTGACCAAGTCCAGCTCTCTTCTTGGCAGTTCTGGAGACGTCAGATGATGCCTAACAATGACCCCTAGTTCAGAAGGATTCCCTCGTAATACCCTTAGTCAGGGATGTGTAGTAGCCCCAATCCGTTTCCAGGATGGTAAGGCACTTTCTGTGATTGCTCCATTAGCGACTTCCCACGTCAATCCTTTACCAGGATTGTTGTCCAGCGCCTTTCTAATGGTTCGAGACACATTATATCCCTTTTAGCTAACTGCTCAGGCCAGCAATAGCCTTGTGAGATGACGTCGCAATGTAGTGAAGTACATTGTAGTGTTGCAACTCGAGCAGATTTGAATAAATGCCCGGGTGCCCCAATACCAGGTCTGTCACCGGCCCCTTTCGCAGCCCATCGCGGTTCTCAACGTGGACGGCAGCCCGAACCAAGCGGGCGGCATCACCGGCGTAGTCGATATGGGTCGACTACAAAGGGCACTCCGAGCATATCCAGCTCGCGTGACTCGGCTCGGGAAACAGCACGTCATCCTGGTTACTCCTGGCTCCAGAAGCATAATCCGGAGATCAACTGGGAGACCAAGGAGGTTGTATGACGCGCTGTCCGACCGGACCGCACCTGCCAGAGGAGCTACGAGCTGTCCGGAAGAACGAGAAGCTCACGCCTCGATCCTCCGGCAGCTGCGTGAAGGTCCGACCCCATCCATCTGCGCGTCGACTGGAAGAGTGGACCGGAGATGATGGGTACGACCTGGCCGACGACAATGACCTCCGGACCTCACTCCGGATTCGGAGGACGATGATGAGGACGACGACGAGCTCGAGGAGGGCGATCGCATCCTCTACACTGTGTTCGCCCCGGCCGAAGAGATCCGCAGGAAGCACCGTCTCGCAACGTCTCACGGAGGCTCACGCGCGGAATTCGCACGGCCGGAACTGAGGTCCCGCCCTGGGCCGGATTTCTCGGACGTCTTCGCCCGGGAGTCCTTTGACTCTCCCAGACAGGCGGACGTGGGATCACGCCATCGAACTCGTCCCGGATGCGAAACCGGCCAATTGTAAGGTCTACCCGATCTCTCCGCTCGAACAGAAGGAGCTCGATGCCTTCATTTCGGAGGGATTGACTACCGGCCGCATCCGCCCGTCAAAGTCTCCGATGGCGTCCCCGGTCTTCTTCGTCAAGAAGAAGGACGGTGCCCTCCGGTTTGTCCAGGACTACCGGGCGCTCAATGCGATGACCGTGAAAACCGGTACCCGCTCCCTTTAATCAACGACCTTATTAACCGGTTAAAAGGAGCTCGGTTCTTCACGAAACTCGACGTTCCGGTGGGGCTTCAACAACGTCCGGATCCGGGAAGGTGACGAATGGAAGGCCGCGTTCCGTACAAACCGGGGGCTCTTTGAGCCGCTGGTGATGTACTTCGGCCTTACCAACTCCCCGGCCACATTCCAGACGATGATGAACGACATCTTCCAGGACCTGATTCTGTCCGGAGATGTCATGGTCTACCTGGACGACATCCTCATCGCGCACTCCGACCTCGCCCGTCACCGTGAAATCGTCCGAGAGGTGCTCCGCCGCTCCGGGAACACCACCTTTTCCTTCGGCCGGAGAAGTGCGAGTTGAGAAGTCCACGATCGAGTACCTCGGCGTCATCATCTCCCACAACCACGTCGAGATGGACCCCGTCAAGGTCGCCGGCGTCGCCGCCTGGCCCGAGCCGAGAACAAGAAGGACGTGCAGCAGTTCCTCGGCTTCACAAACTTCTACGGAGGTTTATCCGGGCATTCTCGGATCGCCCGGCCGCTTTTCGACTTGACGAAGAAGGGCGTGGCCTGGACCTGGACCGCTGCCTCGGCCGCCGCGTTCCAAGCCCTCAAGGACGCGGTGACGCGGAGCCCGTCTTGGTCCTCCCGGACGAATCTCGGCCGTACCGGTTAGAAGCGGACAGTTCGGATCGGGCGACGGAGCCGTTCTATCGCAACAGGATGCGGATGGAAAGTGGCGCCCCGTCGCCTTCTACTCCAAGAGCTTGAACGATGTCCAACGGAACTACGTGATCCACGACAAGGAGATGCTTGCGATCGTCCGAGCCCTAGAGGAGTGGCGGCACTTCCTCGAAGGCGCGCAGCACCCGGTCGAGATCTGGACGGACCACAAGAACTTGGAGTACTTCCAGAAGTCGCAGAATCTGAACGGCGGCAGGCCAGGTGGTCCCTGTACCTGTCCCGGTTGACTTCCCTGTTCCACCAGCCGGGTCGCCTCATGGGTCGCCGGATGCGCTCTCCCGCCGCCCAGACCACGGCGCCGGATCCGAGAACTCGGATGTTACGCTCCTTGGCCGGAGCTTTTCCGGATCCGGGCGATGGAGGGGATCGTGGTTGACGGACCCGAAGTCCCCCTCCTGCGCGATGTCCGGAAGGCGTTTGCGACCGAGCCGGAACTCGAGGATCCCGTTGTGCTTGTCGCCCGGGAGCTTCTCAAGAACCGGAAGGCCCCTTCTCCCCACTCGGCCGAATGGCAGATCGGACGGATTGCTCCTGTTTCGCGGTAAGATCGTGCCACGGAACAAGGACCTCCGCCGGCGGATTATGGAGCAGCACCACGACACGCGGGTCGCCGGACACGGACATGCTGGCCGCTTCAAAACTGGAGTTAATCTCCCGGAACTACTGGTGGCCCCAGTTGTCCCGACACGTCGGTCAGTACGTTGGAACCTGCGACGCGTGTAACCGGACGAAGGCGCTTCGGCGACTTCCCCACGGTGAGCTCCATCCGACCGAGATTCCGGCCGAGCGCTGGGACACCGTCTCGGTGGACTTCATAGTCGAGCTTCCGGAGGCGCAGGTTCGACGCGGTCATGGTTGTTGTCGATGTCCTTGGTAAGCGGGCCCACTTCAACGAGTGCCACACCAGCCTCGGAGCAGTCGGAACCGCCCGGTTATATTACCGGAACGTGTGGAGGCACCACGGAACCCCCCGGAAGTACATCTCTGACCTGGGGTCCGCAGTTCATCGCTGAGTTCACTCGGGAACTGTGGCGCCTCATCGGTATTGAACCCTGCTACCTCCACGCTTACCACCCGCAGACTGATGGTCAGACCGAGCGTGTCAGCCAGGAGCTCGAACAGTTCGTCCGTATCTTCACGAGCTACAAACAGGATGACTGGGATGAGCTCCTACCGGCGGCCGAATTCGCCTACAACAACCATGTCCACTCCTTGTGAAGCCGGACCCGTTCCCCGGGCACCCCGGAACGACGAGTCCCCACCATCCTCCGGACGGATGGAGACGAGAGGTGGGAGGTCGACGAGATCCTTGAAGCAGGGTCCGGTACAGCAGCCTCTGGTACATGGTGCGCTGGAAAGGTTGGCACGTGCTGTGCGATCAGGCCTGCGATCATTGTAGATACCTCCGGAACATGCTACTGGGTAGTTACCAACTAGTATATAAGGTTTCGCCTAGCGGGGAATCCTCATCTTTCTTTCTTTCGGATTCCCCTGCTAGGTGCGTAGTATTTCCGCTCCTGTATCTTAGTACCTATTTATACTTCGGATTCCCCCGCTAGTTTCCGCGCCCTGCGCTTACAAGTACACGAGCTCAGTTCTAGCCCAAACGAAGTTATACAAGAACAAAGCTGTACAAGATACAAGATATATCTTCTGGCCACATGTGATTGGGTGAACATGAAGCAGCCGGAGCGAAGCGACGGCATATCTTGTATCCATATATGAACATGGGCCATGAGACTGTGTTCGGTAGTCCGGAGCGAGTATTGATGGGATTGGAGTCAAACTCGTTGCGACCTCGCGCTGCACGCCGCTGGCAGCGTTATTATCTATTGATGAAGTGCATTCAGTTTCACTTCAAAAAAAAAACATTCTTTTGAGTGCAGAATCCATGTCAGATTGATATAGGGACATTTTTTGTGGTTGAAATTGACTAATCTGCCACGGAGTTTACGCAACCGGCACCTGGCAGAGTCGACCAAGACAATGGAGGATATAGTAAGCAGAGGCTGAGGGATGAAACTGAGGCCTGAGGTGTGAGGGCTGTGGGTCGCAGGAGCACGCAGGCTACCTCATACGGAACGACAGCCCGCACCTTACACGATGAATTGCGCGTGGTCAGGCCTGCGATCTGGTTCCTTTGGTTCGAGCCAATCACACCGGGGAAAGATAAATATCACAAGGGGCTGGTCGGCCGCTTTGCGGCCTCCCAACCTCCTTTGTGAGGTTATTTCCCGTCTGTTTTCAAATGGTCATGATTTCATGTGGGACTGACTTCAGTTGAGTGGAATTGAATTGATAAGCGCTCGGGAGATCGTGGAGCGGTCTTTTTTCGGGGTTGCAGTGAAGTTCAGCATTTTATTGCCAGCCTATCCCTTAAAGCGAGGGCAGAATTGATGAGGTTGCAAGAAAATTCAAGTCACTGGTGCCTGGCGCTTAAATTAGCGCCTCGGAAACTATAACAGTGAACAAAAAAACGGAATTTGGCATTGTGTACACTTTTATAGGCGCGCGCGCGCTTGAAGTTGATCATGGGGCCAAAAGCC